>CM031236.1:66964168-67029168 GCA_018340775.1 Taxus wallichiana var. yunnanensis
TTAGTTGGTGATAGATAACAAGTTCTTATTCATGTTAGGCACATATCTAACATTTTTACAAGCAATCTGGTATTATTATTTAGCATAATACGAACATCCCCAATACCTTCTACAACATGTGATCTTCCATCTCCTAAAGTAACTGAATCAGAAGAACAAGAATTAAAATTGACATACCAGTCTTTTTGACATGTGAAATGCCGTGATGCTCTAGAATCAAAGAACCAACATCGAGTAGGGCTGCCATTACCGTGCAAGATGCCATGAGAGCATACTCTTCTTTTGACTCATGTTCAACTGTAGCCACATGTGCCTGCCCCTTCTACTTCTTCAGGGCATTGAGTCTTTTCCGATAGTCTTTCTTCACATGACCAAGTTTATGACAATAGTAACATTTCACTTGATATTTAGGAGAGGAAGAGGATGTCTCAACTGTCGTTTATACTTTCCTTTAGATTGAGCAACAAAAGCGCTCTCAGATTGTCCAAAAGTGGACTCTTGAACTGTGTCTGTCTTTGTTCCTTTTGCAACAAGTAGGAACTCACCTTGTCAAACGTAAGAGTTTGACTCTTCGCCATTAAATGAAGTGCCTCCACAAATGACTCATACGAAGAAGGCAAGCTATTTAGAACCAAAGCCACCATATCATCATCGTCCACCTTTTTATTTATGGAAGACAACTGGTCTCAGAGATCTTTCATCCGAAGTAGGTGCTCATATAGTGATCCACCTTGTAATTTTATGAAAAAGAGGATATTTTTCAGGTATAAAACCCGACTCTTTTTTGACGCGTCGATATTTACCTTCGGGGATGGCCGACAACGTGCTTGCCACAGTGGCATTCGCACTTCCGGTATCATATCATCGATACCGACAACTTAAGCAATAACACTTCCTTATGATGTTTGTCATAATCCTCGAAGTTCGTCCTTGGTCGACTTTCATCACCCATGATTATTTTATCACAATCTCACGAAACTCGCAACCGTTAAAATCTTATGACTCCAAACATTGAAATTAGTGCCCGTTAATTTTTGCGAGTCAAGCAGAATAAGATTTGAAATATTTGCCATTTTATTATGAAAATAATAAAAATGGAAATAAAGTCTTTTGCCCACCAAATAAAACAAAACTACTTTATGCCAATACGTGGTAGAAAGTAATTAAACAACAATTTATGCAAATACGTGGCAGATTAAATCAAATACTTGCAAATACGTGGCAGATCTGGGAACAAATATTAATACTAACTGTTTGTATACATTCTTCCTCTCACGACTTCACCTTTTCCTTTCCTGGGCACGTTTTTATCCACGATTTGTTCTCAGACTTTAATCTCACGACTTCACCTTTCTTTTCCTGGCACGTTTTTATCCACGATTTGTTCTCAGATTTTAATCTCACGACTTCACCTTTCGGTACAACAAACTGGGCAATGATGGGCACGTTCAACAGCAAACGACTGAGTCTCCTGAGCAAAAACGAGTCTCCAGCAGCAAAAACAGAAGTCTCCAGCAGCAAAACGAATCTCCTTTCATTGGACGTTTTTTCTCCTTTCGTTGTACGTTTTTTTCAGACACTCAAAAACGTGTTTATCTTCTGCTTGCGTCAACCACACTGTCGACCCCTCCTTTCATTGATGCCTATGCTCTGATACCACTGTTGGATCTAGAAGCATACATGAAAAAAACAAGAAGAAGATAGAGATGCACAAAACTGCACTGATTCGAACTACTCAGGCAGGGTGTATTTATCATTAGGAAGTAGTTATAGTTTCTTCAGTTACAACTAATTTACAACCTCCTAACTGATTAGAACCGTACAAGTTCATTATATATTCAACATCAGATACGGATACGTACGGAAACCTCCCGGATACTTCACGGATACGTGGGCACGTATCCGTGACGTATCAGGAGGTTTCCATATGTATCCCTCACCAAAAACGTCTTTTTAAAGTTTTAATTCATTTTTTTTTTGACTTTTCTATTCCCTAAAACCGAACCCTAAAAACTAAATGAATAAAATAATACACCCTCACTCCCACAAAAAGTTATGAAAATTTGAACATGGATCCTAGTATATTTTTCAAATTTCAAGTTTTGTTCGTATTCATGTTGACATGATATTCGTATATCATATGTATGGCAGCCACATGATCAATAAAAATGCAAAGTCTTAAGTATATTGAATGTTTTGAACATTGATTCAAGTTTTGTATTACTATTTCAGTTTTTTATGGACTAAAAAATGAGTAAAATGAGTAGATGTACATAAAAAAATAAAAACTATATATATTATATATTATATATATATATATATATATATTAATTTTTAATATATATGTACGGATGTATCCAAGACGTATCGTACCCAAGGGTTTTTTAAAATTGACGTATCCGCGTATCGTACCCGTACCCGTACTGATACTCGTACCTGTATCCTGGCAACGTAGACAAAATATAATCTATAAGCAAGTGGATTAGTTAGAAATTGGATTGCTGAATGATCTTCTCCACATTCATTCTCTTATAGTGTACAATACTATTTTATATTATTCACCTTATCCTTTTCAAAAGTGTGCACAGTTGAATAAGATTTATGTGTGTATATAGCAGTTGGTATAGGGATAAACTTGAACCAGAATTCCTGACATTGCTTTTCCTGCATCCTCTATTCTGCTATTAATCTTGTACTAAAAACTGCAATTTAAGACCTGATTTAAAATGCTGGAAAGTTTTCTGCGAAGGTGGTTGCTAAAAGTTGTTTTTTTATTTGGCAGGGCAGATGAGTGGAATGTCAACAAGTGGGCATGGGAGGGGGCATTGCGGGTTGTCAGCAAAGGGGAGGAATGCATGGTAAAGCTTGAGGATAAGAATACAGGTTTGGCACATTATATATGAAAGTCTGAAAGCTAGACTTGGATGAAATATGTTATGCAGTCACTTTAAGGTTCAGAGTTATAGAAAATGAGTATTGTTTTAAAATGCATCTGTTACAGGTGAATTGTATGCTCAGGCATTTGTAAGGAGAGGGCAACCACTTCCAGTGGAGCCTGTAATAGACAGTAGCAGGTCGGATTTTTAAATATTTGAATATTATCTTTAAAAGCATCTACTCGTTGAAGAGGAAGAAAAGCTAAATTAAAAATATAGATGAAAGTAGATAGTGACTTGAAAATATGAGAAGCGACAAAAGTAAGATGTTATTGTTTAAATACAAGGCCAGCTGTTATCTTTCTTCTTTCAATTTTTATTACGCCGTCTTTCGAAAAAGTGCCATCTTTTGTGGTATTAAGACAGTTTGAAGTGCTGATATTATTATTTTTTTAATGGAATTAATGAAAATTATAGAATGCATCTAATCTGTTATTCTTTTTTTTTTCTCCGGATACTTTGCGCTTTGCATCGAGGAGAATTTTGGTAAGACTGCTAGAAATATTTTTTACTATATTTGCATTACATATGTGGCTGGTAGAGGGGGAGAAGGGAGAGAGAGAGGGAGAGGGAGAGTGAAAGTGAGAGGGGGAGAGAGGGGGAGAGAGAGTGAGAGAGGGAGAGACAAAGAGCTTCCTCTCGAACTTCTAACACCCAAGGTTGACAAAGCTAGTAACATGTGCCTGACCTCTTAACGCCATCCATGTCACTTGGACCTCCCCTCTATAGCCTCTTAGCCCCAACTTGGCTTTCTATGCTGACATTTCTTGCTATTTTGGATGGCACCATCATTCACCTTCACTATCTCCAACTCATTGGTCGCATGGCCTAAGGATCCCCTCGACATGTTGAGGGTGTGCTCCCTTAATTTACAAGCTGAGATGAGCCACCATATTTTGCGCACCGAGATGATATTTTGTCTTTGTTCCCTTGAGGAAGTAGAGATCAAGAGAACTTGTTTTTTGGGCGTTGTCTATTCGGGTGGTAATTCACCCACATTCTACCACCATCATGACGAGAGGTGCTTGGCTATTTTCTTTGAGAGGCTATCAATATTAGGTGTAGGACCCTACGAGGGACCCCTAGGGCTACCCAAGTTGATTACTTTCTTTTAGTTTGTTATAGATGTTGAAGGCATTGAGCATCCTTTGGATATTGTCGAGTCACACATAAATGGGTATATGTTAGTGAGATGATGTCCATCTTTGTGTACTACTATTAGGGAACCCCAACCTTCTCTGTCTCATTCTAGGCATCATGAATTTGCTTCGTTTCTATGTTGAGGACCTCCTAGGTCACCTTTTCTATAGCCCAAGTCATGGGAGCTAACTCGCTTTATTGGTTTTTTCTTTACCTCCATTGTTTCATTGGCCTTGGGTGTTAGGTGAGGTTCTAAGGGGAGTACCTTATAAGATTATCGATCCAAGAGGATTTGTAATTTCCAATAGTTTGTAGCATTGGGGTGTTGCTCGTGTCATGATATGACTTCACCAGTGGACTCAACATTATAAAGGGGCCCAACTCCTTGGCATTACGAGCCCTTCAATTAGCTTGTGGCACCCCATCATTGTTCCGTGTCATATAATGTCTGCATTAATGGATTCAACATCTTACCGCTCACATGTGTGCCTTCCACGAGATCCTAACACTTCTCTATGGCATTGCCCGGTTCCATAACTTTGCGGTGTCGGTATTGTACAATGCAATTCCATAGTAATGCTACTTACAAAGGATGATTGGTTATGAAGCTGTTGTAACAATTTAAACAATGCATCTTCCTTAATTGTATATTAATGAATCATCCTATTCTTGTGATAGAGTAAAAGATAATCAATTGTAGGCTAAACGTGATAGATTATAAGTTAGACATCATGCATCCGACCTCTCGGATCTTGCACAGGACTTCGCATAATATAAATTTGCATTACAGTTCTACATTTGGTGTCTTTTGTTCCTTTGCTTTCTTCTTAGTTCTTAACCACTTTGACACACCTTTTGGCCTCTGTCATTTCGTAATATGTTTTCTGCATAGTATATCTAGGTTAAGACCTCCTAGGCCCCAAATCACTAGTATTAGAACACACACTCACTTCATCATACCCCAATGATATTGAAGTTTCTCCTTATTTCCACTCACACGAGGTTTGATTATAGGAAGTTAGGACTTGAAACTTACAATCCTTGTTTGCACCTTCACGTCCTCGATGAAAAATTGAACACATTTGGAGAATCCAACTTTAGATATGTTCAAGTGAATGACAGAGGATGCTTTGTGAAGATGAAGAATTGGAAGAACGCCATGCACGTGGAACAGTTGGGATTGTTGATCACTTCTCTCAACTTCTTAAGCACAAGAGACTTCCAATCCTACTCCTCCACAATGACCTTTTGGTGGTCACACCCCATATAAGGTACAAGTCAATCTAGACATCCCTATGTTTGAAGGAAAAATAGATGTAGATGCCCTAGATAACTAGCTTAACCTTATTTGTTCATTCTACATAGTAATTCACTTTTTTGACAACGAAAAGATTACATTGTCCCTTCGAAAGATTCTCTGTCTATAAAGGTGGGATAACTACTACACTCCGCATGAAGATGATGTCAAAGACTCTTCAGTAGTTACATGGAATGGTTTCGTAGAAGCACTCAAAAACACCTATTATCCAGTTGGAAACTATGATGATTAATACACCAATATTTCCTAGTCGTGCCAAAGTTGTATCATTTTATTCAAGAATACATGGGCATCTTTAACTCCCTTGCCGCAAAACTGAATATTCAAGAATTTGAGCAAAATCTCATCTTGAAGTATAGGTCGGGCTTGAGACCATACATTCAATCTGACATGGACTTCTTGCAGATCTCCTCTTTGGGGGAAGCCTACAAATTTGCTTGCAAATTTGAAGCAAAAGCCAAGCTAAAGCATAAGGTAGCAGAATTAAAGTCTTAGGACAAGCCGCAGTCAAAAAATTCCAATCCTGTAATGAAGTGGAATCCTAGTTAAGGGAATGGCCCTTTGTGCCAACCTCAAAAGAAGGCGACACCGTTAAATGATCAGAATAAACAATCCAAGATTGGTAAGTGGTGAACAACCCATAAATCTAGCACACACTCCACAGATGAGTATTGTGCCAAGAAAACTTTACTTACATAGCTTAAAGCAGCCGATACTACCTCAGTGGCACCGATAAAAGCTGAACAAGTCATGGACTCAGAACCCGACGCCATGGTTGGTACTGCAAACATTACCTTTTCATCCAATCCAAATTTGGAGGAAGCAAAATGTTTGTTCCATTTTCAAATGTGGGTAAATGGACAAGCAATACATTTCATAGTTGACAACAGAAGTCAGAAGAACCTGATTTTCTTGAAGTAGTATGTAGAATGAACTTGCCACTAACACCTCACCCACAACCATACTCAATTGGATGGTTTAGCTCAGGTTATGAGAAATACGTTACTCAGCAGTGTTACTTGGTGTACAAAATCAAGCCTTTTCAAGATGCAATCCTTTGTGATGTTGCGCTTTAGAGGTATGTGATGTTTTACTTGGTCAACCATATCTTTACCATCGACATGGAATCTATGAGGCAAGTCTTAGAAATGTTTTCATAGATGTTGGTGACATGAGTTATTGCATACCGGAAGTAGTCCCTAAGTTGTCATTGATTAGTGCTGATCAGTGAAAGAAGCTAATTAAATCTAACAGAAAGTTTGTGCTCCTAATGGTCAGACCTAAACATAAACATATCCTTTAGGAAATGTGTGGCAGCTCTTGTTTATACCGCGGCTCCTTTAGGAAATGTGTGGCAGCTGCACAACATGTTGGAAGAATACAATGTTACTTTTCAGTCACGTAAGGAAGTGCCTACACAGTGTGTGCTAAAGCATACTATTGATTTGATCCTAGGGCTACCTCTTCCTAATGCATCTTTATATTGCATATCATTTTTGGAGAACAAAGAGATCAAGTGGCAAATCCATGATCTCGTGGACAAGGGACACATCATGCCAAGCTCATTGCCTTGCGGTAGTCCAATTGTGCTCATGCCAAAAAAGACGACACATGGAGGTTGTGCATTGACTATAGACCTCTCAACAAAATCACAGTGATGAACTGCTAACCTCTTCCCAGGATCGAGGATCTGTTGGACCAGCTCCATGGCGCCATGTTCTTCACCAAAATCAATCTTAAGTCTAGGTATTATCAGATTCCCAACATAAACACATTTGGAAGACAACCTTCAAAGCCAAGGAAGGTTTGTTTGAGTGGTTGGTTATGCCCTTTGGCTTGACTAACACACCCATGACATTCATGCAGATGATGAATGACATTCTATGGCCTTTCACAAATTCATTTGTTGTAGTCTACCTTGATGACATCCTAATCTTCAACAAAACATGGGATGAACACTTGCACCATATTCAACAAGTGCTCCACACTTTGTAGTAGTAGAAGCTATATGCTAACATGGATAAATGTTTGTTTGCCATGCGGGAGATACAATATATGGGATACATAGTAGATGCACAAGGGGTTCATTGGGATCCAATCAAGATCTACGTCATTCAAGAATAACCTACACCAAAGAATCTCATAGAGCTTTGTAGCTTCTTGGGTTTAGCAAATTTCTCTAAGAGGTTTGCACGTGAGTTTTCTCACATCACTTGGCCATTGAATCAAGTTACCAAAGGTGGCGCAAAAGGATCCTTCATCTGGTTAGTCGCATGACAAAAAGCATTTGAAGAATTGAAATGTCAACTCACTTTTGTGTCAGTACTTGTGTTACTTGATCTTCAACAACCATTTAAGATAAAGACTGACACATCCGATCATGCACTCAGAGCTATCCTCACTCAACATGGTCAGCCAATTGCTTGCTATATGTTCACTGTTTCAGTAAGAAACTACCAAACATATGCTTGTGAATTTTATGCAATTGTCCAGGCATGTAAGCATTATATCTTGGGAAAGGAGACTATGATCCACACCAATCACAAGCCGCTTCAGTTCTTGCAGACACAAAACAAGTTGCAACAAGAGCGGCATAAAAAATGGTCTTCTTATCTTCAACAGTTTCACCTCAACATCAAGCATAAGAAGGAAGTGCCAATCCAGTAGCTGATTGTTTGAGCTGACCTCCGGTTCAAGCTCTCCTTATAGTGCTTGACGCTTGTGGGCATGAAGTAAACTCTTGGTTGAAATTATAACTTTGGATCCAAACTTTGCAGAAATATATTACAATTTGCTCAGCTGTAGGTCAGTTCCAAATTTTTACTTGCAGGATTGACTCCTATATCACCTTGGTCACTTGTGTGTTTTGCATGAGGGAGAGAGCCAAATAGTAACATGGCAAGCTCATTTTAGTAAGGTTGTAGGTCACTTTGTAGTGAAAATACCCTTTTGGTGTTACATAAGTATTTCTGTTAGCCACATCTCAAGTCAGATGTCACCAAATACATCGAGTCTTGTATCACCTGTGCAATTGCCAAACCGGTCAACAAGAAGCACTGTATGTACATACCTCTCTCGGTTCCAACGAGACTGTGAGAATCTGTTTCCATGGTTTACCTCTCAGGCTATCTCACTGCTATGCATGGTAATGATTGTGTTTATGTAGTAGTTAATAGATTCTCCAAGATGACAATTCTTGTACCTTGTAAGAAATCTATTTCTGCTTTGGAAATCGCCAAACTGTACTTTGAACATGTCTGGGTCCACTTTGTATTACTAGAAACTATCATCTCGAATGGCGATACAAGTTTTTGGGGAATTTCTTGAAAGTGCTTTGGTCTATGATGGACACAAAGTTGAATAAGTTTACTGCCTTCTATCCACAGACCAATGGAAAGGCAAAAGTGATTAATAGGATGATCGTGCATCTTCTCAAAATGTACAATTCAAAAAAGCAATACATCTTCTCATATCTTGTACAAGACTTTGCATTGCAATTCTGCATTTGGTTTGTTTGTTCCTTTGCTTTCTTCTCAATTGTTAAGCACTCAGACACATCTTTCGGCCTCTGTCATTTTGTATTATTTGTGATATGTTTTCCACAAATAACACATCTAGATTCACATTTAGAGTGTTGACCATCATGTCTCATCCTGGGTCCCAGATCATTGGTCAACGTAATCCCTTAACTTTAGACACATTCCCTATTTAAATTATCATATCCTTCATTGGCCTCTTGTTATGGTGGATGGCGACATCGATGATTGTTTTGGCTGAGCCTTGTTACAAACGTGTCACAACATGAGTTTCTGGTATGGGTCTCTAGCTTTGATCTTCATTAATTCCTTGTTTCATTGAGTCCTTCCCTCACATGCTTATTTGTACTTGCACTTAGATCATACAGTTCGGGGTAAAACTAGTTTAGGTTTTTACTCTCTAATTACATTTTCATTGTTTTAGTGTTTAGTTATTTTTCAAAACCTAAGGTTATTTTTACTCTAGTACTTTTCTAACGTAACTAAATGTATTTTTGGTCCCATTGTCCTTATTTGGTTGTTTTTAGAAATCACTATAATTTCTGTTTTTTTATCTTGTGGTTACTGCAAAACAAAGGTATTTTGAGGTATGAATTGTGAAATGCCTGAGAGAGATGGTTGAGCAACAAGAGCCAAAGGGTTTGGGATGTTGAATAAGAGAGGGAGCGAGGAGAGTAAGGAAGTCTCTGAAATTAATTTGCAGAAGGAAACATAGACAAGAATGACGGATCAAAGTTTATAACTTACCGCCTTGCATCCTTCACACTGGGGATTGGCATTGCTTGCCAACGTTACATTTTGTGGTTGCTCTTGCATGAAGTCTTCTATCTGATTGGCTGGCCATGTGGTGCAGAAGAGTGCACAACATTTCCTTGTTGAGCGCTTTTGGGTTTTGTTATTGCATTATCAGAAGTAGAACACTAAGAACATGTCTCTAAGAAGGGGTGTGAGGAAAAGCACTAAACACCAAGGTTGACAAGGAATTTTAATGGTCTTTCTTTTCTGTAGTGAACTCTTGCTTATAGCCCATGCAAATGCATGGATCAAATGAGGGTGAGGAACTTTTTAACCTAGCTTCAAGGAGACGCTGGCTTTCCCTGTGGATTAATGGCATTAATGTCATATGATAATCTCTGTGAGGCATCTGTTATAACTTATACACAATGGCCCATGCCTTCAAAAATTTGAAGTGTAAATTAATTTGACAAGACAAAAATGGCCTTGATGGAGAGGTGCTCTCGCAATATGAATGTATTTGGTTTGGCCTTGAAGTACGCTTGAGTTTAGCATCTTCAAATTGCATTAATGCTAGTTGAACATGCATTATCAAAGATAATAAATCTGGTTTCCCTTAAAGTCGTTTCCACCTAGAAAAATTGAATGGCATATTCTTGAAGGTCAGCATGGTACCATTTTTGTGAATTGGAAGTTGTAGTTTGGGACTTTGATGCATCTTTAATGCCCTAGGTGACGGGCTCTTCGTGGAGCATACATGGTGTACCCAGATTTCATCTGAAATATGTGACTACCCTATTCGAAAAAATTTCGTACTTGTAAAATAATGGGTCGCTTTTGTGTTTTTATTGTCGAAAGTTCTTGTATTGCGTCAAGATTTTCCCGAAGAGCCATATTAGCCTTTTTTGCCAAATACCCGGATGTCCAAAATTGTTGTATTCTGTTGTCGGGATTTGTTTGCGGGAAATTTGTATTTAATTATTTTGAGCCCCGTTTGAGGCAATTTGCGCTCCGTTTTAACCCTGTTGTGATCGAACATATCATTATTCCTATATACCAGAAGGGTTTTAACTAAAAATAAGTTTTGGGCTTTATTTGTGACTTTTGACAATTTTTGTGTTTTTATGTTTTATCGTTTCGTTTTTTGTGAAATTTCTCTGGACCGATTCCTTTGCCGGGTTAGCTCGATTCTTGGCTGGAGCAGCTGGAGAACATATACGCACGTTATGCCCGGAGGAAGTCACCATCGGAGGTCTGGTTCATTGGGAAAAGGCGAAGTCGTGCACTAAAAAGCCCCTGCGGGGTTGGGCGCATTTTTGGAAAACAAAGGATTTAAGTGCATCATGGGAAAAATAGAAGCAGCAGGCAGGTGGGATTTTATTGCCTGCCTTGCAGGTACTTTTTCCCATGATAGAAAATTCACTTAAGCTGCAGTGGGAAAATTAGAAGTAGCAGGCAGGCGGGAATTTATTGCTCGCTGCAGGTAAAATTCCCATGGTGAAATAAAAGAAAAGTGACTTACGTGAAATCATGGGATTTTATTGCCTGCCATGCAGGGTAAATAATCCCATTGTCAAAGTCAAATCACTTAAGTGAATCATGGGATTTCCGGGGCTGCCTTGCAGGGTAAAAAATCCCATTGTCATGTGATTCTTAAAAATAGAATTCTTTATGTCAAAAAGTGCGACCCACCTTGGGTGAATAATAATGCATTAAATAAATATTTGTTAATATTTATTCACCCAATTTTGGCGCCCAGGCTTGTGGAAAAGTCAACAAAGGGAAGTGGACAAAAGAAATTTAAAAATAGAATTCCAAAATTAAATAAATTTAATTTATTTAATGCAGCCCCTTTTGAGAAGGAAATAATACTTTTTAAAGTATTAAATGATTATATTAATTCCTATTTTCAGTGGCTATGGTCAAAACACACTGTGAAGCTTAAGTGAAGTGAAGGGTGGATGATCAAAATGAATTAATTTAATTTATTGGATGGCTGTCCTTAAACATGCTATTTTTAAAGAGAGAAGCATGATTTTTAATTAATTAATTGCCAGGAATAGGAAGGGCAATTATTAATTATAGAATTATGAGGGTTATATAAGCATGGGCTGCCATAAAGGTGAATTAATTAATTCACAGGTGAAGAAGTGCAGCCTGGAAGAAAAGTGTGCCCCATTTGAAGAGGATTTTTGCTCAGAAGAAGGTGGATTCAAGGCTAAAAGCTTCCAATTTTGGCGCATGCTTTGAAGAAGGCTGATTTGTGTCTGCATAATTATTTGTAGAAGTGATACAGGTGCTCAGGTGATGTTGGTAAAATTCATGCTTGCTTTGCATGCAAATAAAACGTCAAATTTTGGGGCAATAGACTTGAATTATGCAGATTTTTGTGATTAAAATTCATTGTGCATGCTCTGGTTGCCATCTTTGTTCGAATTAATTGCAGGAGTTAGATACAGGTGCTTTTATAAAGAAAAGGAACTTATATCAATGTTCAATACATTGAATATTTCCTTCGAATCTGAAGGATTATCCAAATTCGCACTAGTTTTGAAGAATTCCAGTCAAATAAGAAGAAAAAGAATTGTTCAGACAAAGATAGACAAAGCTATGGCGAAGAAAGATGAAAAAGAAAGCACAACGGAGTCATGCATCACTTCTAAATTTGCAGATATTGGAGACACGGATCTAGGCTCAAAACCTCTTCTTTGAATTGATAGACAAATCCAGAAAGCGGGAAAGACTTCACTCATGCATGCAGGAAAAACTTCACTCATGCATGCAGATTAAAAGCAGTGGAATTATTCGAGCTGCAGCTTTTCCATCCACAGCCCAGTTGCCAGAGTTTGTTATGTAGGTGCAAATCCATATCTAGATGCAGATGCAGATGTAGATGCAAATCCATATGCAGATCCAGATCCAGATCTCATAGTTGCAAAAGCTTCCGACACAAAGGCTTCATCCTCTTGTTTCGAATGCAGCCCGTGAAGAAGTCAGTGCGTGGAAAATTTCTTCCAGGATCTTGTGCAGGAGAAGAACTGTAAAAGCTTCAAGGATAAAAGAGAAGACAAGGTGAAGGCAAAATTCCAGCCGCTTCCAGATCAACTTGCTTCCAGATCCAGCTACTCCCAGGTCTAGTTTGGTGAGAATCAAAGGCAAAAGAATCAGCTGCATGCAGACATGAAAAAGGACAAGACTGCAGCTTTCCTCTTCCTTCTTCTTTCCTCCGACAAAGTAATTGAGCGATCAATTAAATTATACAACTTAAGTGATTGGTTTAAAAGCCATTACTTGAAGAAGTCAACTACTTGGAGATAGGTGGCGGACGTGCAAAATAGAAGGTTCTATTTTCAGTTGCAAATCATACATGTCATGCAAAGAGGAATTCCAGGATGGAGATTGCCAGTTGTTTCTTTCCTCCGACTTCCACATGTGCCAGTTCAACTAAAAGCTTCCAACTTGTAATTGCCCCTCTACATTCTATAAGTAGAGGAAGAACCTTCGGGTTAATGATCATAATTTGTAAGCAGTAACCTTGTGTTCCAGACTTTGTGCTGAAACCCTTGAGAGCCACTTGAAGCAAAGGAATATACAGGAGCAGATTTCCGGAGAACTTTGTGTCACGGTGTATTGTGTTTCTAGCTTTTATATCTTAGATCTTTTAGTAAACTTTGTGTTATTTTAGATCTAGATCTAGAGCTACCTTTGCTTATAATTTTGTGTTTATATCTATTGGTTTCTTCTATGTGCGTACAATCAACTCTGCTATCTATTGATTGGGATGCACATCTTCCCCATTTCTTCTCTGTGTTTATATAATTCCCTTTCCCTTCTTCTATAAATATTTCCTTTCTTTTAAACAAGCTGCTTACTTGTTGCAGAACTGTTCAGTTATGGTTCATGAACTGAGTAGTTAAAGTAAAACCCCATTTAGATATTAGCATACTTTAATTGACAAATCTGACACGGGAGCCTCACCGGTAAATGAGGGAGATTTATCTCATGACTGCCTAGGTTTTGTGCTATGCAGAAAATCTAGCCAACAATACATCTAAATCCATAGGAAGATTCGATGATAATGCACAATTCCTAGTCATAAAAATCAACATTGAGAAATAAACTTCTTGATGATTAAATATCAAAGAAAGCTCAATAGACATTAAGGCAATAGTTTTTTTTTTTTTTATCAATTCTTCATTTTACATTCACCGTGTATTATTTGACTCATTTTCATTATCAAATACCGAAATGTCCCTCTTTCTCGAATAATAGCATCGAAGACCCTTGGCCCATTCTGTTGACCCGACGGCCAAAGGGTGTGTGCGAGGGTGACTTAAGTCACAATAAATTTTTATAAGTGCCTAAAAGAAAAAAATAATAAAATTATTAAAGCACTTATAATTATTTATTTTGGCTTAAAATAAGCATGCCTTTCTAAATTGATGTTGTAATATCTAGGAAAAGTGCCTAAAGGGTCTAATAAATGTTTGTATCATTCCTAGGAAGTATGGCGACTTACCTAGAGAATTGATAAAGGAAAATAGTTAGTAAAAAGGCCCATTTCTAAATTTTATCCTCCCTATGAGGAAAGTACGACTTGCCTAGAATTAGAATATTGGCCTTGTGTGGGTAGTATTAGTTCTATGATCATTTTGTATCCTCTCTATGAGGAAATTCGACTAGCTTGGGTGGGTAGTTTGGGACTCTTGCTTAGAAACAATAACTTTTGCTGATTGGTGTTGTAATAGGTTCCTTTTGGGCCATTTCTCCTTTATAAGGGAGAGGTCGACTTGAAGAGGGATATCTCTTACTCATTTTATCAAACTCTGAATTTTATCTAAGCTTTGTGCTTGTTAAAATTATCAAGAGGACGAGACCCGGTGTTACGCGGGGACGCGCGTCCCCCTGCTTTTGACACGTCAGGACGCCCGGACGTCTGGGACGCGGGGCGTGGGGAAATGTTTCCCCACGTTTTTTTTTTTCTAGGAAACGTCCTGGGGATGTCTGAAAACATTGGGAAACGTCCCGGGGACGGGGAAACGTGGGGAGGACGTGGGAAACGTGGGGGGGACGTGGGGGACGTGGGAAGCGTGGGGACGTCGACGCCCCCACGAATTTATTTCCTTTTTTGGCATTTTTTTGCTTTTTGGTGAAAAAATCACAAGCACAGAAAAAAATTTGCCATTTTTGGAAAGGGTCCGGGAAGATGTAGTAGCAAAAACTTGCATGTGCCATAACTTTCATTCTGTGGCTCCGTTTCAGGTGTCGTTTTCTCTAAAAGTGCATATTTTATTGAGCTCTATGCATTGATGGCAATAATTTTCTTATTTTCATAAAATCAATTTTTGCACCTTTTTGGACCAAGCAACTTCTTGCAAACTTCTGAAAGAATCATGAGTATTAAGGAATGTATTTGATGTTTATGAGTTCAAGTTTCACCTTATTTAAATCTCAAATGGTTTTATTTCAGCTTATTTATATAATTTAGTCACTATATCTTTATATTTTAAATATTTATATATTTTTTAATTAGCCGTCCCCCCGCCGTCCCCAAAATTTAGAAATTTTTTGCCGTCCCGGAAACCCCGTCCCCCGTCCCGCCGTCCCCCGTCCCCCCGTCTCAGGTAACTATGATGAAAACCCTCTTAAAAAAGGAGAGGGATTTCCACACAGGGAATCCTATTGAGCTTCCAAGGCAATTTCAGTTTCCAGCAGTTGTGTGATGGATGTTTGTAGCAGATTTTTGGAGAATAAAAGTTGCAGCAGTTGTTTCTTGTAAATTCCAGCTAGAGCGACCCATATTTCTTGGCATCATGATATGATTGGAGACATTTCCAGGTCTGAACTTCATTGTCATCCTTTGTACTAATTTTGGAAGTCTATATAACTTATTATTAGCATCTTTGAAGGGCATCATTGTGGTATTTCAGTCCTCTAAGAAGACAGATTATCTGGTAATTATTTCAGTCCAGTTTAGTCTCTAAAAATGCAGATTTCTCCATATTTTGGATATATAAAAATACAGGGATCAGATTTCTTAAGAATCTTAATTGTTTGAGCATCTTTTGTATGAGTCTCATACCCATACTCTAGTCGCCATTTCTGTAGCTATTTCTGCAGTTAATGATATGATTTCACATGGTTACATACCCCTGTAAGGACTGATTTGGTTATATAAAATTTGTATCTTATACTGGTGTGAAAAGCTTTCAATTCCATGGCTGTTCTATGAGGGTCTTATAACCAGCCTTAATCGCATTTTTCAATGTCCAAGTGGATCTGCAGTTAGTATACTTAATCTATCCACTATAATCTGTTTGGTAAGGGGTTGGGTTAGCCCAAAAATCCATTGTGGTCAGATTTGTTCCATTCGGGGACATTACAAATACGTCATAAGGTGTTTATGTAGAGTAGGAAGCATAGTCGACACATATATGATGTTTATACCTTTTTGTTTTTCCTTTGCTTAATATATCATATCATTGGAATTTACAAAAAATATTAAAACCCAATGTAACAATTGTCCAATTTCAATTCCTTCAATACTATTAGCGTTATTCCCTTCCCACAAGTCTGTGAATAAATCTAGAATCAAACAAAAGCGATGAAAATAGCATAGTTATAGGAGAGGGTACATGTACGGTACCAGTACCCATATGAGGAGACAGGGACATGTACACCATTTTCAGAAAAACAGGAGATGGGTACTCTGAGATGGCAAAAAACTATATATAATTTTATAAATATATAAGTAAATATTAGAGAAAACAATATTATATAGCCTAATATAGCCTAAGGAAAACAGTAATAACTTTTAGAGTCAAAATATTAGACGTTGATAAAAGATGAAGAGTAATTATATATATTTTTGCAGTTTGTAGGGCTTGCGATCAACATTTAGGGATTTCAAGGTCTCACAACCACCCTAGCAGGGGTTTCGAGGGCTCATGCTTGTGTTTTGAGGGTCAAAGTCAGTTTTTGGAGTTTTTTCATCTGTAAATATTTCACCTGCGATAATAACCAGGGCATGATCTGTCGCCTGTCATCATGGGCACGCTTAACATCTGAGATTTGCTATTTTTATTCTCTTTGAGAGCCTTGCTTAATGTGGCCCTTGGCCATAGTGGAAATCCTGAAGGTAGGGTTGGATGATCATGATCTCCGGTTAGTTACATGGTTGCACCCATTAGGGGTCTGGCAACATCTAGAGACGAAACTAATGTTTACAGCAGGAAACCTTATACATGTTCATAGGGAAGGAATGAGGAGTCTGCTGAAACTGATGACATTTTGACACAGGATAATGTGCAATTGGGAAAGGGACTGTAGTGCCTCAACAATTCCAAGCTTTACCTGCACAGTTATGTTAAGAACCTGATCAAAACTCTGCTAGTCCTCCTTTCCAAGTTTCTAATCCTTCCTTTACAAATGTGCAAAAGGAAAACTTGCCAATATCTGTTATTCATGACTCAAACATCACAAATAATGCTGATGGAAATACAACCAACACATTTCGTGCATCCAATTCTAAAGATCTCATTTTTATGTTAACCAGCAATAAGGATTATACTGAATGATGCAAAAACTTGGAATGAAGAGGTGTTATCCTCTATTTTCTCCATTGTATGCCAGTCAAAGAATTATTTAATACATGGTGTTTTCTAAACTAGGAGGTGAAAGGCTTTGAATTCTTACTGGGGTTTAGGTTCAAAATATGTTTGCCCTGCTGTTTAATTCAGACATGGCTGTGCGTCAGGTGTTGCAATACAGAACATGGACCATTGCAGGTTCGTTAGCCTATGTTCAATCCTGGTGAGCTGATTTTGATCTAGATGACAAAGAACAATCTCACTATCCACTTTGGCTTGAATTTTCGGCCCTGCCGGCTGATTTACATCCTCTTGTGGATCTCTTTGCTGCCCGGTTTGTAAAAATCTCCATTCCTAATGGAAAAAAACTCTTTTCGACCTAACCCTGAGGTCTGTGTTCAAGTTGATCTCAAGTAAAAACTACTGCCTTTCATTTCAGTCATGACAATTGATGGAATTTGTTATCAGAAGGTTCGTTATTTAAATCTTCCAAATGCTTGTTTTCGTTGCCAGGCTTAGGATCATTTTATTCGAGACTACTAATTGTGATGTTCAACACTGTCCAAGTCTTAGAGATCTGATATACACTCTACTACTGCCCCAGAGAATACCAATTGTCAAACTCTCAGCTTACCTCAGGATAAAAAGAACGATCCCCATTCGGGACAGCCATCTAATACAATTATCAGTTCTGGCCCAACTAAGAGGAATCATAATATCTTACACAATGTAGAGAGATCTCAACCAATCCCACATCCTCCTCACTAGTTGCATTTACTAGACTTTCTAATCCAGAGTTTGAACGGGATTGGAGAGTCAAATCCAACAAATGAAAGGAAGCTTCCTCTCCAGAACGTGAAGAAAATCAGAGCTCAATACACAGATCAGCACTGAGTACCAAAACCTTCAAGGGGCTGCTGCTGTTTTGCCAGAAAATAATGTCTCTGCTTTGGTAATAAGCAATAAGTTAAGCGCTCTGGGGAATCCTCTATTCCTTAAATGAAATTATCAATTTTTTCTTGGATTGTTAGAGGGATTAGTATCCCTAGCTGAAAACAGTTCGTGAGAAACGTGTTACAGAAAACTAAACCAAATATTGTTTTTCTACAAGAAGTCAAATGAGCCAGGTTTGAATTATGGCACCGGATTAATTACTGTTGGAATGTTCAATTTTGGGCATCTGAACACAATCAAGGAAGTGGAGGTGTTGTTCTAGCCATTTCCCCTTTCCCGCAATCATTTGTTGTTGGTCACGACACTGATCCAGAGGGCAGATGTGTTTGGTTTTTGTTCAGTCAATGCTCCTAATATTAGTTCTGATCGCACTCATCTTTGGCATTGGCTAGCGTTGTCCTTACTACTAAGTGGATTCTAGGTGGAGAATTTAACATGGTTGAATGCGAGGGAGACTGAGTTGGTGGCATGGGCTCGGTTGTATCTGGGCCAGAACAAATAGTATGGTCCCAATGCAAAGCTTCTCTCAACTTTTTGACCCAAATTGGGGACATAAGAATTTAGCCAAAGGTGGATGGTATACTTATTCTAATTTTAGAAGAGGTAATGCAAGAATCCAAGCTAGACTTGATAGAGTCTATGGCCTTTGAGACTTCCTATTTTCAGGTCATGTGTGTCCAATTGAGGTCTTAGTTGGCGAAATAGGATCTGATTATCTATGAATTCGAACAACTCTCTTAGTGGGTCATTCAGATAATGATAAACCATCATCATTGTTCAAATTAATCGTTGCCCATCTTCAATCTTCTGATTTTTGAGCCTTGGTCCACCATGTCTGGAATCTTGTCCCTCGCTCCACAGGGAATAGAGGCCGGATTTTATGGTGGGAGGCAACTGTTCATGTGACTATAAGATTTATTATAGGTTGGGGTCGGTCAATTTCTCGTTGTGAAAACATTCTCTTCAGGAAGCCAAGCCCAAAGTGATGTCAGTACGCATTGTATTAGAAGACAACCACGATAATGAGACCCTGCAGGAAGAGGCTGCGCATTTAGAGATCACAATTTGTAGAGGAAGACTATATTGCTACTAGAGCTCGTATTCATGTTCACCTTCAATGGATTTAGGAAGGCGACGAAGGCTCCAAATTCTTTTTGATTATCTCAAGCGGAAGGTATCTACTGAAAAAGTGCTGGGATTGCATAGAACAAATGGTTCATTAGCAGAAGACTGCACAGAAATCAGGTTCATGTTCCAGCAGCATTTCCAGATTTTTTTGCCATACCCAATTTCAGATATAGTCACTGCAACCTGAAACTCATGTTACAGTGTTCTACCCAACAAGATGCCAGCATGGGAACATAGTAAGCCGAGCAATAATTATTCCAAAGATGAATTATTCATTGCATTCTCATCGATGAAAAATGGAAAAGCTCCTGGGCCGAATGGTATTCCTGGTGAATTCTGCAAAATAATGTGGAGTACAGTTGGCGACGATTTCAGCTGTTAAGTAGATGAAGTCTTTTCTACTGGCCAAATGTCTGAATTCCTCAATCAGGGATTGATCAAACTAATTCCCAAATCTACATCTTGGGAAGCTATAGGTGGTTGGAGACCAATTACTTTGTTAAGTGTTGCTTGTAAAATTCTTTCTAAGGCTCTTGCATTCAGGATCAGAAATGTCACCAATAGAATTGTCTGGAAAGATCGAACATGTTTTATTCAAGGACGCTTCATTCTGGATACTGTTCCATTCGCCTGAGAAGCTATGGATTGGGCCAGACAAATAGGATAACTAAGTCTTTTCCCGAAAATAGACTTTGATAAAGCCTTGAATGGATAGACTGTACTTTCATCCTTGAAGTCTTGACCTGTCCTGGTTTTTAGTTGACTTTTGTGAAGATGGTCAGCACTTTTTTTTCTTGTGCATCTTCATTTGTTTCAGTCAACATTATTCTTTCCCCACATATTCTACTCCACCGGTCAATTGGACAAGGCTGCCCCTCTTGCGCCACATCTTTATGTACTCATTGCAGATGCATGGGGTATTTGCTGGAGGCTGCAAATGTGCACAACAGAGTGAGGTATTTCTCTGCTAGATGGTTCAGATGTGTTAAACAATCACCTCACAGATGATCCTCTTCTCTCCATTCAAGCAACTCAGGAATTATTTAATGGAACCCAAGACCGCTTAAATTCTCTTTGCCTAGCTTCTAGGGCTCTTGTCAGCTATCAAAAAACTGAATTTTGGTTGATTGGTTTGGACAAACCACCTTGTTGGATTCCTACTGAGTGGTCCTTCGTACGCCGGGTATCATTGTCAAATACTTGCGTATCTCCTTTGCGTTAGATCTTTCTCTTGTTAGTATGTGGGATCGGGTTCTACCCCATCTTCAGAAAAAAACTTCTCTGTCGGCAAAACAAAGATCTCTCTTTGGCTGCTAAATTGACGATCTTAACCAGAATTCTTCAAGCCTCTCATATCTATTATGTCTGCTGCTGGCTTCCCTCCAAGGTGCAATTCCTTTGTCTTGAATGCATTTTGTGTTCATATTTGTGGTCCAAATTTGGCGGTATCCGAGGCCTTTTGATGGTTCCATGGGTTGTTTGCATCTTACCTAAATAAGAGGGTGGATTGAGGATAATTGACATTATCACTCAAGGTTATATTCTAGCAGCCAAATGGGCGGTTCATTGTCTGGAAGGATCTTCCTCCTGGAAAATTCTTATGTGCCACAGGTTACTTACTGCTCATCATGTAGGTAAAGTGAAAGGCTCCTTTGATTTATGTGATATTATTTCTGATCCATCTAACTTTCAAATCGAAGGCTCTTTTGTGTTAAAAAGTATTTGGTTTGCATGGATGAAGATTGCACGTTTGGCCACTTAGAATTTTCTAGCAATAGAGCTGGTTGGGACTTGGCCAACTGTCCCATCTAGAATTGGAAGTTTTAGGACACATGCTTAGCCAATATTTCAAGATTCCAGGCTCGAAGACTAAGCAAGAAAGGAATCTTTCTTTGGAGAGATTTGTGGGATGCCAACTCCCACACCTGGAAAAATGGTGATCCGTAGCACAAGAATTTGCCTTATCCACCATGGATAAATCAACTATAAAAGATATTCAGAATCTCTTGCCTGAAGAGGACTGCATTTAGTTAAATCTGACAATGAAAGGCCCCATTTGGAGAGACTGGGCTTGGGTATATGGGCAGTCTCTTTTTCAGTATGACACAAAACGACTGTACCATATCTTGCACCAGAAATGTCTCCTAGCCCCTATTCTCAATGCCAGATGGACTACCTCTGATGCAGAGACTTTATGGATTCATAGGTTACATGGTGTATGGTCCCTGAAGCTCTCATATAATTTGTAGTCTTTGCTTGGCTCGTGATTTACCAAGGGCATCCTACTAAGGCTCATATTTCTAAAAGCGGTTTCGTAGATGATCGGTGTGTAATTTGTGCAAAGTCAGAAACAGTCAAACATCTTCTTTGGGATTGCGACTTTGCTAGATCTTGTTAGAAATTTGTTCAGTTGTCCTTGCTAGGAATTATACAAGGACCTCTTCATTGGTGGGCATTGCTTTTGGGCGACTCCACTACCTTGTTTCGAGCCCCTCTGTTGAGTATATGGTATTGTGTTTGAATCTGTCTTATTTGTGATATGGAAACTTAAATGCAACTATTTTTTTGTAGAACGAGGTGTGCACTCTGGATGACTTTTGTAGTAACTGGTATGCGGCTGCAACTGCCAACCAAAGGTTCTCTCTTGCTCAAAGAAGCCAAAAACTTCTGCCGGGAGATTATTCTGATTTTATTACTGTCCTTATAGCTTTAAGGAAAAAATTGTATTTTTAGTTTACTTTCTGCTGTACAGGTTCTTATTCTTTTGTACAACCCCTTGTTGTAAATATTGCTTTTTGTTAATATATGAAGTATCTTTAAAAAAATTATATTGATAACTATCTTTGATATCTCATCATATCTAGGTTCAAGAGTACAGAATATAGATCTAAAAATAACACTGAAATGTGAGTTGCTAGGATGAGTACCGACAAGTACCAATCTCTAAGACGAGTACCGGACTTCGAGACACAATTTTTGGTAGGAGACGAGTCTTCGTGCAACATTGGAAAATAACTAAAACATATTTGGTCACCGATAGTACACCATCATCAACTAAGCGGTTCACATACTCATCATAGCAATCCTAAATCGTAAAAAGGTGCAATATAAATCTGCCCTAGTCAGCATATTGCCAAGATCCAACAAACAATGCGTCATAGCATCCACTAAGGTTGCATATCTATTTAACCCATCTGTACTTGCCAAAGCTCATTCTATTTTTCTCTAGTCACAATATATTATTTGACTCATGATAATTATCAAATACATCAAAAGGTGTTTGTGCAGTGTAGGAAGAATATACTGAATACATTTATATATACTTTTTAGTTTTCCTTTTCTTAATACATCCTGTCATTGGCATTGACAGGAAAAATTTAAAACCTAATGCGGAAATTCTCTAATTTTAATTCCTTCAGAACTGTTCGCCCTGTTCCCTTCCCACAACAGGTCTTTATATAAATATAGAATCAAAGAAAAAAATGAAAATAGCCATAAGATCCACCTAACAATGAAAATAACCATAACATTTTTAATCACCGATAGTACAACGTCATCAACTAAGTACTTCACATGCTTATCACAGCAATCCTATATCATAAACAGGTGCAATGTAAATCTGCCGTTGTCAGTATATCATCAAGATCCAACAAACCATGCCTCACAATACCCACTATAGGTCGCATATTACTTTTCTCTAGTCACCATATATTATTTGACTCATTTTTATTATCAAATACATCACAAGGTACCTTTATGGATTTCCTTTGCTTAATACATCATATCATTGACATTTAAAACAAAATTTTAAACCCAATGCAACAATTCCCTTCCCTTCTCACGAGCCTGCAAATAAATGTAGAATCAAACAAAACAATGACAATAGGCATAATATTGACCATAACAACGAAAATAACCAAAATGCCTCTAGTCACTGATGGTACACCATCGTTAACTAAGCACTTCACATGCTCATCATAGCAATCCTAAGTCATAAACAAATGCAATATAAATCTTCCTGGTCAGCATATCACTAAGATCCAACAATGCCTCAAACCCCCACTATAGGTGTAATGTCCCCTTTTCTAAAATAAAATAATTAATAATATTTTAAGTTGGGCCTGGTCAATTCTCCATTTTAGGGGCAACTTAATATTATTATTAATATAAAGGTATTTTTAATACTCATTTCTTTTGTCGGCAAAAAGGATAAAAAAATAAAAAGGAGATGGAATGGGAAAAGAAAAGAAAAAAAACTTATATTTTCATAAAGAGGTTGGTCTTTGGAGTGCATGCTTGAAGATAAAGGAGAAACATATCTCCCAAGGAGGTTGGTCCTCATGGGGATCATGTTTTAGAGATTTGGCACCACATATGAGCTATATAAGGGGTTCACTTGGCTCATTTGTGCATCATCTCTTGTCAAAAATTATACTTTGCATGGTTTTTGGGCTGTTTGCTCAATTCCTTCCACTAAGGGGTGAAAATCCTTTGGTGTGGCTAGCAAGGAGGACAAAACCCTTCCTTGCTTGATTGAAGAACGAAAACTCTTCAATTGGTTGTTTCCAAGTGCTTCAAGGAGATTGATGTTGCAGATTTTCAGCTAGGGTTTGATTGGAGAAGAGCTGCTAGGGTTTGAGCACCAATTTTAGGCCCTCTCCTAGGGTATCAACTTGTTTGGAGTTGGGTGCCATCTAGGGCACATTTCTTCATTTGGAGTTGATATCCATATTCCTCATAATTTTAGAGGTTGATTTCACACTTTCATGAGATTTTTGGGGGCTTGTAACCTCCATTTCTAGCCATTATTGTGAGCTGTAATTTTGCTGTCATTAATTTAATTACAGCTGTATAGAACTTCATAATTTGCATATATTTTGGAGTACTTTTGCTTGGTATTTATTCCATTGGTTGAGTATAATATTTAAGAGAATTTATACATCCATTTTCAACTTGTTTGGAGGGTGTTTGATGCCCTAAAAGTGCAAATACAGTTCGCTGCTAGGGTTTATAATATTCTTTGGTTGGCTGTTGTAAAAATCAGATTACTCTCAATTGGGATTGGTGTTATTTCTTTGTTTTTTAGTTTCAACCCTAAAAGGGACATTGCAATAGGTTGCATCTCTCCATAATCCATCTCTGGTCGCCAAAACTCATTTTACTTTTCTAAACTAAACTTACATATATCTAGTGCAAATGGATAAATAAAACAACCCATAGCTCCAAGGTCAATCAAAACTAGTATAGATATTTCACCAATCATACTTGGGTCTCTATGACCATGGCTGAGTGTTGAAATTGGCAGTTCTCAGTCATTGTATACTTATGATGGGTGCACCTAACGTGTCAGTGTAAGTGGCCAATTCTAGTAAGCCTTTTGTTGTTGTGATCGTTGTGAACATATCTTGTAAACAAAGTGGCCTACTATAGATGGGGCACTACTTTGGATGGGGGTATCTTTGTCCCTTGTCCGCTCTAAGCCTCTTAGGTAGTTGTTGACTCTATGCCATGTGTCAGGGAGTTGTGGAGCGTCATGTTACATATCATCTTATGTGTTGCATGGTCGGCCCCTCTGTCCATACTATTGCTAGGATCTTATTGTTTGAACCAAGATTGTTTGGTACGGATACAGTACAATTTTTTTTAAACCTGGGTAGTGCAGTACGCTTTTGGGTACATTATATATAAATATATAAATATATAAAGATGTATTTAAAATTATAAATTTAAAGAAGCATTTGCATACTTATTGAAATTTAATACTTATACATTGCATACTTATTGAAAACCTCGGGTGCAGTACGCTGAAACGACAATTTTTAAAAACCTCGGGTATGGTATGCTTTTGGGTACATATATATATATATATATATATATATATATAAATATGTATATAAAATTATAAATTTAAAGAAGCATTTGCATACTTATTGAAATTTAATACTCATACAACTTAAAATCATTCATAGAACATGAAAACAAATTTCCAATACTTTGAGAATTGAGACTTGAGTTTGTATTGATTCATAATGTTCAAAACATAATAGTTAATAACATAGACTGTATTATAGATTTGATAATTCATTATTAATGCCTTAAGCTTGAGTTAGATGTCTCATTGGACATTAAAAAACATTTAAAGTTTGTCGCTTGTAATATGTAACTAGCTTGGAAACCATAAGAAATTGTCCTCAATTCTTCTGAAATTGTGTTGTTATGTGTTCTCTATGCATTCTATACATTTATTCTCATCTCCATAATTAGTCCAGTAGAGGGAGCTGTGAAAGAATTTATGAGCATTTTATACATTCTAAACTGAGATTGAGGAAGCTTATAGAAAGCTTTAAGGTTTGTTCATTCCATCCACTTCCCAAATCTGTACAAGTCATGAAATATTTTAATTCCTTTCTCAAACCAAAGGAGGGCAGAACAACCTCTTGTCATTATATTTCTGATTCGACGAAATCGATTTGTAGGCTTGGCGCCTGATGTCAAATGAAGAGAAGATAGGCTGTCCAACCACCAAGTGCTTCACTTGTTCCCATGCCTTCCAAATTGACTGAAGAATAAAGGATCCATGAGGAGCAACAAGAAAGCCCCTAAATACTAAGTCAACTAAATTAAGTCCTTTTCATCTCTCTTGACCCTTTAGAGCCTATTGGCAATATTGAATCTCACACGAACTTTCCAAAGTTCAATTCCAATCAAAGCCCTCATGTTTTATTTATTTTTTTGCGCTTTAAAAAAAGAAAAAATTGTGGGTACTCTGTGGGTACATACCCACAAGCCCTGGGTACTTCCCGGGTATGGATTTCCATACCTAGAATGTACCCAGGGCCTGTGGGTACATACCCCCACATCGTACTCGGGACATACCCATACCCGTACCTGTTCTCGGTACGTACCCAACCTGATACGAGGGGGTCTAGGGCGTTTCCGTGCAGTCTTGGTTTGAACCCATCTTGCTAGATGGATAAGATCCCTTTCCCTTCATGTCACTTTGTGACCTCATATGAGCTTAAATAAATCATGTGCCTCCAAACGTCCTTGCTTCTAATCCTTTGCATGGCAAGGTTTTGGATGACATCATGCAAGGTTGATGGCTCAAAGATCCTCACACACATAACTATTGTTGGATGCAACTCATTGATTAAATTGTTGGCCCCGATCTCATCATAAAAATATTCAAAATAGTTCAAAAGCTCCGAAATCTAACATCATACTACATTGTCATGCCACCTTACTTGAGTGAATAGAACTCATTGAATTGTTGTTGGTAGTGATACTCAAAGAGATACTTTGCTTAAAATATTTCCTCAAAGATCTCCCAAGTGATGCTACTTATTAGAATACAAGGCTTATTTATTAGGGTTAGTTCAATATTAGTCAAATATTAACTAATAAGCAATTGAAACTACTTCAACCACTTTGTAACCATCTTTCACATAATAAAATGATAGGCACACAATGATAATGTGTGCATTTTGCTTTCTCTTGATTTCTTCCTTGTGCACATTTTCCAACACATGTATTAGAGCACGAGGTACTTGAAGGACTCATATTTGAAATATAATAGTCTCGAGTTCGTGCAACCCTCATGCCATGGTCTTCTCCTGATACAATTTGTGTAAAAGGCTCAATGAAAATACAGTCAAGGATGAGTTTCTATACTGTCACCGCCATACAAAAAAGTTAAAAACACTAGTGAACATGGTTGAGGGAAAAGCGAAGACTTTAGAAAAATCACGAGTTTTCATTGGAGAGTTTCAGTTTCAAAAGGACTTTAATACTAGTCGCGAATCGTTGAAGAAAAGTCGCAAGTTTTCATCGGAGAATTTCGGTTTCAAAAAGACGTTAATACCTGTCATGAATCATTGAAAAAAATCACGTGAGGGCAAAACAAAGGGTTTTATATGAAGTTGAAAAAAAAGAATCAGTCAAAATTGCCATTGATTTACCAGCTACGAACAATCATGAAAAATATACTGCCGCGAATCGCAAATTTCAAGAGAATAACACAGTCGATTTAGATAATAAAGGGAAAAGGAAAAACAAGGAACAATTGTGATTTTTGGATTGCTTGAAAGGGCTACTGCCTGCAAATTAGGGTACGAGATAACTACTTCAAAAGGGAATTTCAAAGGGTACAGGTCGAAAGGTACACCAATCATTTTAATCTTGCACAATTAAATTGTACATGACTGTGACATTGAACAAATTCAGACATTGAAAATTCTTGCATTAATTTCCAAAATCAGAATACAAAATTGTATTTCTTTCTGTTGACTTTATTTCCGTACCTGAAGTATAGACTATCACCTTTCATTTTGCTGCATTAATTTGTGGTTTGGAAGTTAAAATTTGAGTGAAAAATGAATGACGAAGTCACTATTTCTACCCTCATAGACAATCTAAGGTCCCTCATCAGACAACCCACAAAAATCAATGCTACAGTAAATGTCGAAGATGCCAAAGCTATTTTATTAAAAAATTTGCCTTCTACATACAACAAGGGAAAGTTAAAAAACAAATGAAATGGGTGAAAAATTTTGTTGATGAAGACAACGTATTATAAAGAAGCCCAACACTTTGAAGAGAAGAGAATCCAGTGTAAGAAAAACTTGGCATGGATGGCTGTCCAGATTGTTTGGGAGTTTGTGGATCTCGGGAATTTTCCCTTACAAGGGTCATGAGACAACTTGATGGAGCGTTGTGTGAGTATCTCAGTATGGATGGGTTTTCAACATTTCGGGAGATTATGTGATTTGGGAATTGGGGCTGTGGAATCCGGGAACTCGGGAACTACACCTTTACAAGGGTCAGGGAGGCAGCTTGATGGAGTTCTACCTGGTCAAAGCATTGTTTTCAAAGGGGAAAGCTTTTGAAGAATGCGTGGTCTTGTTTGGTTCTGTTATTTTAATCTTCTGTCAGTATGTTCTATAGTGTAAGCCTTAAGAGGGGGTATTAGAATATAAGGCTTATTTATTAGTGTTAGTTTAATATTAGTTAAATATTAACTAATAAACGGTTGAAACTACTTCAACCACTTTGTAACCATATTTCACATAATAAAATGACGGACACACAATGATAATGTGTGCATTCCGCTTTCTTCATTTCTTCCAACACTACTCGTATCTTATCTAAGAAGGTGCTCCTCCTCATCTCTCCTTAAGGCTGCTCTTTCTTTGACTGGCAATTTTCCAACCATCTCATTATTGCTAAAATAATGCATCCCAATCAACCAATTCAGGTTCCTTCTCTTTCTGGTGTGAAATATGTACTGATTTTCATTGATGATTTAACTAAGAGAGTAGGTTTATTATTTGAAAAGTGAAGATGAAGCCTTTGAGAATTTTGTTTGGTTCAAAGCATTTGTTGAAAAGCAGAGGGGTACCGGTATCACACTAAAACAGATCAGGGAGGAGAATTTTAAGAAAAACCTTTATTCTTTTGCAAGCAAAATGACATTCATAGGAAAGTTACCATTTGTTATACATCTCGAAAAATGCTGCTGCAAACTGAAAATAGCACTTCAAGAGAAATGGTCAGATGTATGATTCATGATGAAAATTTCACAGGATATGTTGAGGTGTATGTTTGTTGGTTATAGCGAGCATTCTAAAGTCTAGAGGCTCTACTCTCAAGAGGAAGATGTTGGAAGTTGCTAGAGATGTGATGTTTGAGGAAGACTCAAGACTCCATTTGAGACCTTGTCTGCCTCTCCATCTTCTTCTTCACCTTCCATTTTGTTTGTTGACATTAGTTGTGATGCATGTACCTCAAAGTGTTGGTCATCTAGGATGTGGCAACATAGTGAAAATGGGTAAAACATAGCAAACTAGGAAGTGTCGTGTTGAATGGAAGACATGGTTTGAAGGATTTGCGACCATGAATGACGAGTTGGACTTCCGGACTAGAAATATACTTGTTATTGGAGCATGAGTGATGGATTTTGTTGACTTGGGTGCATTGTTAAATATAAGATGATTTATTTCAGGTCGTTTATTCCAACATAAGAAATATGGCGCATATTGAGATGCGAATTGAATAGAACAGGATTGGGACTTAGACATTGGCTAGAGTTTGAAAATGTTGCTAATTAAAGCTTTGGATATTTATGCTATACCAATCTGCACTTACCATATTTTGTGGGAACAAGAACATGCTATGACGGTTTATTTCTTTAGGGTTTTTTACGAATCATCTATGTTTTGGGATGCATTCTCACCCTTTAATATCATGTTCTCGTCCTCCTATCCCCAATCTCGTCCCCTTTCCCATGCTATTTTCTTATTCAAATAGCATTTATAGGATTTTAGGGTATTTCTAGGCATCACCATGTTTCCATGTACCCCTAAAAGAGAAGTCATCGGAACATATCAAATCATACAATTTGTTGGCTCCAATTTTTCTTATTATTTAACACTTCTGTCAATTTTTGTCATGAAGCATGAGCCATGTGAAGGTTTTGATCTTCAGCCATGCTTTCCTCAATTTTCGCTAAATTTGGTCTGGTATGTTTGTTCTATTTTGGCTTGGTCTGCTAGTTCTGTAGCATGGTCGACATTAGCTTGGGGACTTCATCTTATGATGTTATTCACCTTAGTAAAAATGATATACTTACTTGTAAGCTTGTCAAGTAATCCTGGGTTTGAGGACATATGTTGTATGGTTATATTCCTGAATATTGATAAATTCCAATTTCGAGAATTGGGTGAGTTATGATTATGCATTGTATAATCTCTCATTTTTGTTTGAAAATGCTTACGAGCTTTGTATTGAAATTAAAAGGTTTTAACATACAAACAAGCAGCTCATAAAAATTCAAAAGCATGAGCAGACAAATATTCCACAGCTCAAAGTATTTGACCATACCTATCAGCTAATTCTCATAGATTACACAAACTTTCCAACCATCAAACATTAAGTAAACAAAAGCAACACACCTAATGTCAAGATAAAGGGAGTATCAAGGGGGCCATAAACTTTCCTATCGAATTGACTTTTACATGGGGCAGAAGAATAGTTAAGTGATGCCTAACAAAGAAGTGGTAGCTGTTAGGAAGGCTTAAACATACAATGTGGTGACCTATATTGAGACGATTGGATATTTTGATAGCATTCTCATGGGCGTCATATTAAAAAATCAATGATGGTCATGAGGATGATAAAATTTTGGAAGATAAAGCAATGGTAAGAAGGGTTGCATACCAGCTGGCTTCCACAATGGGGCTAGGTAAATGAGGAACATGGTATTTTTCCCACCCAAACCCAAAATATTTTCCACCGATTTTTGCAGTGTCCGTTTTGTTTTTTTGGAAATGTAATTGCATCCAGTAGTTTGTGAGAAAGACAAGTATTAGATCTTTTTGAACACTGACGTGGCAAAGGTGAAATCAAAGATTCGAGACCTGTTTTCCATACAGCAGAAAAAGAGGCAGTATGGCAAAGGCATTAGTAAAAGACAAACCCTTAGATGTCAATATTGAAATAATAAGGGTGTGCATAGCATTAGAGTGGTGCGCCAAATCAGCAGATGTGCCCCCGTTGTGCTGACATGGGCAAATAATGTTGTGTTTTCAGGTCAATGTGGAAGATTTGCTGCCTTTATTAGTAGATGCGGCATCATTTGAACCAACAATTTCCTTGATGTAGTTCCCCTGCAGTTGGATGCTGGTTTAGTGTAACTGCAGATCATGCTGGAATATTCTATCATTGTTCTGTGATTTGTTATTTTTTTTTTTCTCAATTAGAGTTCTGTTCTTTGCTGGCAAATTCACCATTCTTCTGAAAATTTTATGGCACTTGAGAACACCACTCCTTGAGTAGCTTTACTATTCATTTGGTGCTTGGGTTTTGAGCTTTTCCACCTCAATGAGGTACCTGAGCTTTTCTGGTAGATTCACCACTTCCTGATAGATTTGTAGTTGTCCTTGATTTTGATTGATGGATTTGTTAGCCAAATGATCGGCCACAGTCTTTGAAGTGTCGCTTTCTATTCATCAATTGGAATTCCTTCAAATGGTCCAGACTCCAAATCATTGCAAACTTGGTCCATTATATTCCTCATTCATCTCATCTTCCTATTTGGGAGGTCTTTCTTTTTAATATAGTTTTCTAATGAGATCAATTGTAAGCTTAGAATCCCCTTTAATATCTAGTTTGCTGATCTGATGCTCCAAAGCCAGCTGGATGCCTATCTGAAGTGTTACCATCTCTCTGCCTGATTGTTTGATTGGGTCCCTATCCGTTGTTGATAGGAGAATTTATGAATTCCTTGGCCCTTTCTGATGATGCCCCTATTCCCGCTTGACCTGGGTTATTTCCGGGTGCCCTGTTGATAGTGAAATGACAAGTGACAATCCTGAGCTTTATTGCAGTCCTTCATGTTTGATGAGTCAGACATTCCCTTTTGCTTAGCATGTTGGATAAGAATCAGTACTAATGACCTGTGTTTTTATTTGTCTCATAATTTTATTGGATTTTGTGTGGTGTTACTGAAGTTTTGGTTATTGTGCTCTCTTCAAATGTTCCATATAAAGAATCCAGGGGCCATGATGTGCATTGTTATTAGGATTTGCATCTCTGTCTGTATTCCTGGGCAGGAAATTTTATTACTGGAGATTTCGTGTGGAGTTGGAGCTTGCTGTTCAAAGATTGCAGCCATATATTGCCAAATGGACCGAGCAAATTAGCAGTGGAAGAGTATATAGTCAATAGTCTCTCCATTGTTGTGGCAATTGATGCCGATTGTGTGGCCATTCCAACCTCTCTTTTGTAATTGATCGGTTGTTAGAAGCATAGTTAGCAAACTCAGCGAGTACTCGCCAAAACCCTGCCTAAGCGAATATTAGCCATGAAAACTCATAGGGGAATATTCGCCAATTTTCGGCGAATATTCCCCTACGAGTTTTCATAGCTAATATTCTTACAAGGAGATCATTATCTTTGAGTTTAAGGTTATTTATTTTAGTGAAAAAATCAGCAGAATCTTTTGAGGCATGATGGAGGATGATTAGTTTGGGAGTTGCAGTTGCTTAGTTAATAATTTGGCATGGCCAAAGGTTGGGTATTCAATTGTACTCAAACGGACAAAGGAATAATATCTTTATGAATTTTAGTTTAGCCATAAATTTTGGGAATAAAGGGGCTTTAGGTATTTATTAATTTGTGCTTAATGGAAGGGTCAAGAGATGAAGCTTTGATGATATGTTTATTTCTGTTAGTAAGTTTTCTATGGGTATGGAATTGATTCTTTTGCTCGATGTTGTAAGGTGGTCAGACATTTTATTTTCATACTCCTTTTTATTCATAATGACAGTGGCATTACCTTTATCAGCTTGTAATATTACAATGTTGCGATTGTTATTTAGTTCTTTGAGAGCATTATATTCATCTCTAAATAAGTTGGGTTTAGGACATAAAATATGAGAAACATCTTATCTTATTTCTTCAGTATCATGCGATTGGAGGTGTAGGATTTTCGTTTCAATTTTACACATGATATCCTTAAAAGAGATGTTGTTTGATGCTACGGTGTAGTTAAGACTTTTTCTAAGTTGTGATATCATATTTTGTTAATGGGAAAACTAGACAGATTTATGACATCATTTGTTTATTATCTTTCTTATTTATTTCATCAGTCAAAATATAAAGTGGGTTTTACTTCTTTGATGACTTGTGCTTTAAGGGTATATGTCCTAAGCTCGCATTGTTATGTATATCCCCTGCTGTTTTCTGTAAGCTGCACTTGGCCTGTTGCCATCGCTGCCTGCCACACTCAGTAATAATTATATGTGATTCCTGGGATCACGTATCATTTCCTTGCTCTTAGCTGTTGAACGACTGTTATTATTGTATAAATAATGCTTTTGGGTCTAGAGTACGCTTCCAATTCTTTTGCATGTCCTTTTCGGTACTCTTTAAGAAGCATGAGTCCCATAGTTATGCTATTTCTTCCAAGCTGCAAGAAATAATGTAAGGGATCCTTGTAATCACCTATCATTTCCTGATTGCTAGCTGCCTTGCACTTGTTTCAGTTTTGACAATTTATTCCTTACTATTTATAGCATCCAATTCATAGCACTTATCAGCCGGCTGTTGTATTCGCATGATGATGTGATTTTGTATTGTATTTGTATTCAAATCTAATAGAAAACACTTCTCCAACATTTTATAGACTCATTTGATACATTTTGTAGCTATATTTTGCATAAAATTTATGTTTTTTAAAGAAATTTGTGTATTTTTTAAGTTGCTGAATATTCCCGAATGTTCGCGAGTCTTGCGAGTTTTTATTGAGTCAATTTTTTTTGGGTTTGCCGAATATTTTCCGAATACGAGTATGCAAACTATGGTTATAAGTTTGCCATGAATGAGGAGCCAGAGGAGAAGACTGAAGTTTTGGCCATATTGGCAACGACCACAGTCAGTTCCATATCCGCGACTAGGTTTGATTTTTCTGATTGATATTAATATAGGTAGATGCCACACTACATTCTCCATGATTTGTGTGAGGCCATATTGAAGTATCTTTTTGTTTTTTAGAGATCAATTGCCCCATTTGTTCTTTCTGATCAGCCCCTTCTTTCAATTTTTTTGAAATGAACAGTCCATGAATCTCCCTTGAGTGCCTTGTGTATAATCTGAGAGATATTTTGTATCCTTTGAGTTTGCTTTATAATTCCTGGAGATTGTTTTGAAAGTGGCATGTGCCCATCCAGTTGTCCTCCCAAAGCCAAATACTTTCACATTTCCCACTTGTCATGCTATTCTGGTTCAAAGCATCTCCATATCAGTCCTGGTGAGTCAAGTTGCGTTGGATAGAGGAGAGTGCCCCTGTGTGATTAATGGACATTCTTGAGTGTCCAAGAAGTATTTTATTTTGAAGAATATTTCTCCATCATTAATGAGTGTGCTTCTTTCTCCAAGCTGCCCTCATTGTGAATGCTTGATTGAAAAGATGAAGACTTTGTATAGTGTCCACCTTCTCGTTTGGGATGGTGTATTGTTTCCCATGAGAGGGTGCATGTGCTTATCCCATGTGCCTTTCCACAAAAAGTTACGCTAGATTTTGATCCATCTATCCCCAATGTGTTGTGGAAATGCGAGGGGAATGAGCATATATAGATTGGGACAAACTGTAAATCTGTTTGTAGAAGTTTGATATTATCAGCAAATACTGCTGCCTGTGGGTCCAATTGATCAACTCGGATTGTAATTGGGTTATCATAACTTAACTCCTTTTGTGTCTCATATTAATTTGTAGAGGTTTCCATAATTATTCCAATGGTAATTGTCCTCCTTAGAATCCCAAGATGTTAAGAATTGCTCACTTGTGTCTTGGAATGTTGACAAAGATGACATTAAACTTATTCTTGTTAATTCACTGTCCATAGGCCTTTAGATAGATGTTCATTCTCTTTTGTAGTTTTCTTTTCACTCAAGAGTCGAGACGAGACCTGAGAAAATTAGTGCCATCAGAAAAATGGAAGTTGGAGTACCTCTGTCCTGATTCAATGACCAGGATACCATGGATGCAATATGCATCTATTTGTTTTAGCTTCATTGATCATTCTGCAAAGATTTTCACCCATTATTAAAAAAGGTATGGGTCGAGAGGACCACTTTGTTGTAATCCTCTTAAAGGGGTGAAAGGTTTGCATGTAGCATTGGTTGACATCGAGATTGTAAGAGTGGTGATGCAATTGTTTATCAACTTAATGATTTGTTCATTGAACCCAAACAGGAGATTGCTCTACAAGGTCCCATTTGCATCTATTGAACGCCTTGGAAATGTCTAGTTTTATCATGCTCCTGGTATTTTATGTATACTTCTTGCACATATATAATTTTATCTGTAATATGTCCTCCTTGAACAAAAGCTGGTTGTGAATGAAAATCAGTTCAGGACCCAGGTCCTTCAGGAAGAATAGGCTTCGTCTGTGAATCAATCAATTGTGATAAAATCTTGTAGACCATGTTGCATAGGACTATTGGAGTGAAATTCCTTAGATGTTCAGTGTTTGATACTTTTAGGATCAATACCAGTTTGGTGGCACTCATCTGACATAGCATTTTCTTTCTTTTTTCTTGATTCTTCTACAATCTCCTATAAGCCATTTTGTATTAGATCCCAAAACTGTTGATGGAACAGGGAAAGAAATCCATCAGGTCCAGGAGATTTGTCTGTCTGATTTCTTCGTCTGTTGCTGGCTTCATTATGTTGGCATTGTCGTCATTGTTACTCACTCTTGGAATTTTGCAGAATTATTTTCTCCTGGCCTGTTTGGTGCTCATTGAGTCTTGTGGTTGGGTGAGGATATCTCCACGAAATATGTAGCATTATTCTTAAGATATTTTACTATTTTTATGATGGTACCGTCCTTTTTTAACCCTCCAAATGTAGTTCGTGTTGTTGGTTTAAAATTGATTTTATGAAATAATCTGGTGTTCATATCACCCTGTTATAGCCACTGATCCTGCGATTGTTGTTTCCAGTATCGCTCTTCGTTCGTTTAGCTGCAGGTAAGCTCTTGGGGAGGGCCTATTCTTGATTTATTAGTTGTTGACAAAGGTCCGTGTCTCTGATTTTCTTTTGAGTTTCAACTAGCTGTGCCTCCATGGATGTTGCTTGTTTGTGAATATTCCTAAAAACCTTCTTGCTCTAAGTTTTTAAACACTATTAAGATGCTGGAGTTTTTCCCATAAATCCGTACATTGCATGGTCCTGAAGTTTGCTTGCCCCATTGCACCATTTGTCCACTATGTCATAGAATCCAGGATGTTCCAGCCACATTTACTCAAATCTAAAGTGTGATTTTGTTGAACTGAGGCTATAAATGTAATTGATATACTGACAGGCCAAAGATGAGAGAGTGGTTTTGCTGACATTGGCTGAGATTGTTTTTGGTGAAGTGACCCATTGATTGCTGCTGAAAATTCTATCTAATATTTCAGTTATATAGTGTACTCTCTTTCGTCTGTTGCGCCATATTTATATAAGCCTTGTGCAAAATCCAGATCTATTAGTTGTCTGTTTATCTCTAATCTAATGAGTGCTAATGCTGTCATTGAGTTAGAATCCTTTCTCCCCTTTTTTCTTCTGGTGATTTAATGGTATTGAAACCCCTAATATGATTGAGATTATGAGGATTGCTGATTGGTTGTCAAGATCCAATTAGTTAGTTGATCTAGTCAAAAACCCTTTTGTTTCTATATGGGAGGATTGAAATATTTACAATACTGAAATCCATTTGAAATTCAAGGGAGGAAGTTGCCATAAGACCAAATGGTGGAGATTGATGAAATCCAAGAACATACCCCAGAAGGATCCCATTGGATCATGGTGCAGGATTGTTGATAGAGTACCAACTATTTGTGACCCCAAATGACCATGTGGTACAGGGGTGTTCTGTAATTTGCTTGCCATCTCTTGGAGAAGAACCATATTTATCCTTTCTGTGTGGACTTTGTTTTTCAGATATTGGTTCATATCAGGGACACCGTTACCCCTTATTCTCCACGATAACATCCACATAATGGGGTTTTGTGATGGGCTTGTCGTGCCGTATACCGAGAGTATATCAGGGCCAGATATTTTTGGCGTTCAGATTTGTATGAGTTTTATGACAGTTCTTTCAACTTTCAATTCTTCGTCAAATTCAATGGTTTCATATTTCCTTGTTTCTTGGTGTGTGAGCTTTGGCTCCCAGATTTGTGTGTTGGTAGGAATAAAGTCTTCTTGAGAATATGCTTGTTTTGAGCCTTTTAATGTCTTGTATTTGGATTGGTAATATCATCTTTTGATGTGAATTGAACTGATTTTGTATATTTATCTTTGCTTTTGTGTGTCCTTTGTTCTATTTCCTATCAGTTTGCAGAGGCTTGGACATCTTCCATGTCCACCGTTTCATTGTCTGCCATGATGCCAAAGGCATTGGCTGTTGCAATTTGGTTTTAGATCATGTTCGAGACATCGTGATACAATTGTATCACATCTCAACTGGGCATGTATATTCTTAGGCTTCCATAGTTTTGGTCTGTATATTCATAATGATACTATGAGTGCTTTAGGACGTCCTCAAGATGTGTACATGATCCTTAGAATGATCTAGTGTGTAATTCTTCAATCCCAAGAGAGAATATCTTTTGGATGAAGGCTGGTTTTCTCCAAATGAGAAATAGAGTAAAAGGAGATTGTTCCCAGCTACGACTCCCGTTGTCTCTTTGCCTTTTCTTGGATAGGCCTTTTTATATCTATTTTCCATTTGCTGTGGATGGTGGTTGTTCTTAATATCTTATGATGGACTTGAACTTTTGTGGTTTATGCATGATCTTTTGTGAAGATGAGGCTGATCTTTCCTCACCGGCTGCTGCTCTCGCTCTTTTACTTGCTGATGTTGGTGTCATTGAGAGGGATATACCCTGGCGAGATGGCCATGTTCATGGAAGATCCACTATTTGAATGGGATAATTTCATAGTCCAGTGGTTGTTCCCTTCCATATCCAACTATCTCCAGCATTAATATCTTATGTAGGGGTTTATCTAGGTCCAATTTGACATAGATGCATTCATAGTTGTGAACCCATGGATTTCTAGTGAATTCTGAGGCAGCTATGTATTCTCCTATGGCATTTCAAATCCTCTAAAGAGCGTTTTCCTGGCAGTATCCCCTTGGAAGTAGAGAAAGCCTCACCAAAACTGGAACAGTGCTTGGAATATCCTTTGTTGGATTGAAGGCTGGGGACTAATGTTTCATTAATAGACTTGATTTTCTTCATGAACTACAACCCTCCCCAAATTTGATCCGTCTCTTGTATTGTTGAGAAAATTGTCATGAAGTAGCACTTGGGAATCAGCAAGATCTCAACTGATCCGTGATGATTTCCAGGTCTCTTGGGACACAGATCAAGTTTTTGCTCTAGGAAGGCACCTATAAATCTGGATATAAGGGTTTGTTCTTTCAACATTCTGATTAGCAGTTCCATTTCGTCCTTTGAGAATGATAGGGTGGGGTGTCCATCTTGAGGCAGCATCTATTTTCTTTTTTTTGTGGGAAAATTTGGCCTTGTTACAGTTTTTCTTGCATGATATTGGATGAATCCTTGTAGCTCTGCTTTGCAGATCCGAGAAGCTTCCTTAGAGACAGTAGATCTGAAGTTCTGATTTGGACCATTGGGAGTTCCTTGCAAAGAGGCCGTGGTCTCCTCTTAGGTAAACTGCGGACCAATCAGCCTTTGGCTGCTTGGTGTGACAATGATCTGACCATGGGGTTGGATGATTGCACGTTTGGTAGGAGGGGCGTGTTCATGGAGAGGATGGGTATTTCCAATGTCACAAGCTTTTCTGTATAATTTCTCATTGTATAAAGTCCTTTTGACTCCAGTTCATGTTACAGTGGTTGATATTTTGCATTTTTATTGAACTTGCTATATCCATCTCATCTCTCTGTTCAAAAGCAAACTTTCCAGCCATCCTATATTTGCCAAAATAGCTGTTTTATGTGTTTGCATATTTGTTTCTAAATAAAGGAGCCTTTATTTTTGATATCTGTTGAGATTTATTTTCAACTGGTTTTTTGTTGACACATGTTTTTGGCAAATGGAAGAACTTGACTGTTGTGTGGGAATATTATAACCTTCACGCTCGTCTCATTGTCAATGCCCTTTTAAGTAGTTCAAACTTCAAAGTATGATATTAATACACGGAGATGAAATGTTCTTCTATTTTACCCCATGAAATTAGAATATATTTAAAGTGAGATAACAAACCTCTCCATAAAGTGCTTCACTAGATACTGATCAGCACCGTTTGTATCGCTGCTTGCAAGGGCAACAATGTTAAAACATAAAAGCAATTCAATCCCATTTCATCAGTTGCCCTCTACCTAATAGAGTCAACCAGCATGTAGTCTAGTCACTAGATATTGCTTGCATTTTATTCTTGATATCCCTCGAGCTTGTTTTCTCATTTGCTTTATTTACTAGTGGGAAGCCCAAATATCTTGTTGCAAGAGAAGACTCCTCTTTTTTGGATGGGGTATATGAAAGAATATTTAAGATTTACACATAGTCCGCTTATTTCAACCGTGACGGACTCGATGGTGCCTCCAAGGAAGTAATCGAGGAAGTTTGTGCTGAAAGTATTCCATGAGGTAATGTTTCTGCCCCTGATAGCTTATTACGAATTGAGGAACTCAATTTTGCATGTCATTGGCTTGAGTAATTTTTGCATGATAGGCTATTTTGTTGGAAGGATTCCCTCTGAAAGCATGCTTTGCTCTTGGGTGCAAATGGCCTGGTCCCAATTTGGCATCAAGATGGACTCCGTCCAGAATATGACCAAAGGGTTTTTCTTGTTCCGTTTTGCTGACCCAACCAATGTGGCTGCAATGCTGCATAAGTCCTCCACCTGGTATGTTTGCAGCTCCCTTCTTGTTGTGGCCCCCTTGGACTCACACATTTGTGGTTTTCGAGCATACAACTCTTAAAATCCCGATTTGGGTGGAATTTCCAGGCCTTCCCATGCCCTGTTATTACTTTTTGGACCTTACGCTTCCTCTATAGGCCGGGTCATTACCAAAGAACCTCTTCAGTTTTGTGCTGTTAGACCTTAATGACAAGTTTGTGTTGAGGTCAACCTTTCTTAGGACCTCAAGGAAACCATTGACACCGAGGTGGGGGAATCTGGTACACTCAATGGGTGGTTTACATTAACCTCTCCAACACTTGTTTTCAATGCCAATCTGCAGACCATATGATTTAGGATTGTCCTTTGTTAGTTGAGCGTAACAACTTTGGTTCAAAGCCCAATGTTATGCAATCTCGGGCCCTCTGGAAAAGGTGGTTGGGCCACTTTGTGGGTTGCAAAAATAATCGTAACAAAGACCTCGTTCTCCACCTTGCTCCCGACACTTCCAAGGCCGTTAAACCACAAGCTAGCCAATTGCCAGTTGTGCAGACCCTTCCTAAGCCCATTGGAGCTTCTATCTCCAATCCTTCTATGGCTTCCGTCTCGCCATCTTAGGAGACTGTTTCCGCTACTCTGCTGCAGTGTTCTCCTCCTTTCGGGGTATTCGTGGAGTTAACGGGTTTTCAAACTGTTTTACAGGATAGGGTTGGTTTTCTGTTTGTATAACAACTTCCAGTTTCTCCTTGCACAACAGAAAATTGATGCTTTCGCAGCCCTCCTCGCCACCTTCGAGGAAGGCAAGATTGCACCTTCTACGCAGATGAGAAGCCCAATTTAGTGAATTTTTGCTTTCTAACTAGCAACGATTTTTGTAGAACATTTATGACGCCCTTTCGGGTTTAAATTTAGAGGATGTCTCTGGATGCTCATTTTCAATGAATTGATTCTCCTGGAATGTCAGGGGTCTAACAGACTCCACTCACAAGTACATTGTGTGAGATTTTACGAAGCGATTTCCAGAGATGGACATTTTATGTTTATAAGAAGGTGGCAGACTTTCTGCTATCCATGATCACTAAAGTTATCTGGCTAGATAGTTTAGCTTTGACTAGTCATCATGAGCCTGATCGTGGAGGAATTACGACATTTATCGCCATAAATGGAGGCCTCATTATGTTAATCATGGATGTGACCCAAAAAATCGTGTCCTATGGGTGTTATTCAACATTGATAATCACTCTTTTGGAGTAATTAATGTTTATGCATCTAATGACGTGATTGAAAGGACGAAGCTTGGCATTGGATTGCCGACGAGCTCCTTGATGCCCATTGGGTGATTTGTGGAGACTTTAATATGGTAGAGTTGGTTATTGACAAGATTGGCCATCTACCCATGCATTGGATTGTTGGTGAAAGGGAAGCCTAGATGTATATGCATAATAAATATGGGTTTTATGACCCCAATGTTTCTCTTCATTTTGACTTCGTCATTTGGAACACTTGGTTTAATTTATGCCAATGATTTGATCTCGTCTTCAAGCGCCTTGATCGTGCCATCATTGTAAGCGCAACCTTTTTTCTCCTTAGCCAGTGATTTTCAATTACTCATAGATGTCTTGCCGGATTTGGTCCTTTCTAACCACTACCCCTTGCTTTAGGTTTGAGTGGAACTTTCGGCGGCCATGTGTTCACACCACTCAATTTTATCTCAATATTGCTCTTTTGCATCATGGGCCCACCCTTCACCATATCAAGCGGGTTTGGGGCCTCAGGCCCGCCCCTTGATTGTCATCACATGATGGATTGCACGGTGGATAGATGCCATTTGGTGGTTGACATGTTTTTTGCGCACTTTTGTGCGTTAACTAGCTCATATTTGGCAACTTTTACCCTGCCACCACCTTTGAGTTGAGCTGCTTTGGAGCAAACTCCCTTTGATGAACCTTTGCAAAGACAGGTGACGAATCTTAGACAACACATCCAAATTGCAGATGCTCACAATGCCAGAGGCACTCAAATCAAAGCTAGATTGCATTGGCTCAAAGTGGGTGATCAGGTTTCTAAGGAATTCTTTCCTTCCCTCAGCCAAACATGCCCACCAACAAATCAAAGTTATTTAGGGAGGCTCACTTTGTCTGTCTGAAGAGCCAGAGATGGTGTAGGTTTTTGTGCGCCATTATCAACAAATTTTCAAATCTTAGGAGCTTTCTTCAGAGCAACAAGTGGCTCTTGATCAATGCTTAGTAATGGTCCTTGTAAGCTCTCTCAATCACGAAGGATTGCTTGCGATAGAATGTTAACTGCCAAGAATCTTTTTGAAATAGTTTCTTAAATGGCTAATAATAAGGCCCCAGGGAATGATGGTTTCCCTTGGAAATTTTATAAAACCCTTTGGGATGTGGTTGGAAATGACCTTTTTCAGGTCTATCTGGAGGCCTTTCATTTCAATTTGCTTGGTCAATTCATCAACCAAGGGAATATCAAGTTCATTCCCAAGATGTGGGATGTGGAGCTCATTGCCGATTGACGGCCAATTACGCTGCTCAATATTTCTTATAAAATCATTGCCAAAGCTCGGCCTTACACATTCCTATAACTGTTACTTGAAAAATTGTTAGTCTAGAGCAAACAAGGTGCATTTTGGATAATATTATTGTAATATGGGAAGGTATAAAATGATCTTGATAGCCACAAAGAACAAGCCCTATTTATTAAAATTGATTTTGAGAAAGCATATGACAGGATCAAATGGAACTTCATTTTGGCCATGCTCAAAGTGCTTGGATTTGGGCCTACCTTTATTAGTACTTGTGGCCATGCTTTTTTCTAATGCCTCTACTTATCTCTCCGTCAATGGTGTTCACTCCGAGCCTTTTGGGATTTTTCGATCTATTCACCAAGGTTTCCTGTGGCACCTACTTTATATGTGTTAGCAAGTGAAGGATTTTCCGATCTTCTTGATAATGCCGCTCAACGTGACTTGGTGAGAGGAATTACATTGCCAAGTTTACCTCCTACTTAGCTCGTCAATGGCCATTTTGCGGATGATTCATTTCTTACCTTAATTGAAGACGAGGCTAATGTTCAATAGGATTTCTCTTGCTTGTATGTTTATTGCCTCGCCTCAGGTTCGAGCATTCAATGGAAAAAGATTCAGTACTATAGATAGTTTGTTTTTCCTCCTCTCCCCATTGTTATCTCTTCTTCAATGGAATTGGATTCAACATGGCAAAATCTTCTGATTTTTGGGCATCCTTTTTGTATTCCAAGCAATTGCTTCCCAATTCTAGCAATATCTTGTGGATCGAGTTGAAAATAGGTTGTCATACTGGATCACGAAGCCTCTCTCATTAGTAGGTAAATTTCAGATTTGTTCCAAAGTGCTTATGGCTATGTATGTTTACTATTCTTCTTGCTGACCCCCCTACCAAGCTTCTTACAAAAACTTGAGAAATTACTCAGAGGTTTCTTATGGGATAGCTCAAAGCACGAAAAGGGTTTCCATTGGGTTGTTTGGGAGTATTGTTACTTGCCCAAAGAATCCAAGGGGCTAGGATTGTTAGATGTTGGCTACTAAGGAGATGCCCTCTGTGCCAAATAGATTGTTTGTGCCATTGATGGTATGGAGAAATGGAAAATTCTATTGCGAATTGTATTCGAGGATCCCCTCAAGGTCGCAAGACACTGGAAGGATTTGGGTCTCCCAATTTTACTTTTATCAAATCCCCTATGAAAGTGGTTGGCTTGTTTGTCATCATATGTATTTGGAAAGCTTGGAAGAAGATCAAACCCTGGCTACTTTGGAATGGAGATGAGTTAAGAACAAGGCTAACCGTTAATTCCCATTTGGTGTGGTGGTCATCGGTTATTACCTTCCACAATGTGCTTCTTGTAGGGGCTCCTAGGTGCACGCCCTCGAGCTTTTAGGCGAGGGATTCACATGTTGCAGGACATCTTTAGCTGTTCGTGTCAATGGCTTCTAACTTGGCCCAAATTTAAGGATAAATTTTCGCTAGCTAATGGCAACCGTAACTCATTTCAAGCCATTCTCGAAGTTATTCCCGAGGTTTTGCACAAAATTGGGATATTGTCCTCTAGGCCTTGGTGGACAATATCTCAATTTTGTGCAAAATCCTCAAATTAGCTCCTCTTCAATGCCAAAGGATGATGAAGGGTTTTCGTCCTTCGCCGAGGCCTCACAAGAGGGTTTTCGTCCTCAAGTGGATGACCAAGGAGCAACTAGCTCTCTTTGCCCAGATATAATAAAATGCGCCAAGACTAGTCTCCAAATGGTGCCTCTAATTCCCTTTTATATCCTCCTTTTGGCGCCAATGCACAAATAGAAAAGGCCGACCTCTTATAGATGTTCTTTTCCTTCATTAACTTCCATTAATTAATTGAAACCCAGCCGACCTGTCAAAAAGCAAGAGAACACTAAAGAAATATAAAAATATTAGATAAAATATATTATAAAGAAGCCCAAGGGTCTTCTCCTTCATTTTAGCTTCTTTGCCAAGGAGAAGGAATGGCAAGAAGACCAATTTCCAGCTCTTAAAGGGAAAAAGGGGACATTACAGTCCTCCCTTCCCAAAATTGCTTGTCCTCAAGCAATTGCCAATGCCCGGATCCCAAACAAGTTTCAGCTGCTCATTCTTCTTTGTTCCTGCACAACTCTCATCCATACATTGGCTATCCCAAAATACCATCATGCTGCTCCAAACTCTGCTGAAATCACACATTTTCCACTCAGAAATCAGAATTAGAGTGGCTGGAATCCACCTCGAAACAACCTTGCTTAAAGCAACATTAATTATCAACAACCCCTTCAACTGTATGGCTGGAAACCCAACTATGGAAGTGATAAGGGGGCTGGAAAAATTTATGACAGCAGTAAAAAAATCATGGCAGCAGCTGTCATTCTTCAAAATCCTTACAAAATAAAAAATGACAACAATCTAGGGGCTGGAATCTTTCTTATAACAGTTGGAAACACATCATCAATGATAATAGATTGCAAACCTTTCATTCTCATGGTTGGGCACTCCTCCTTCATTGTCAAAAGAATGGGTAGAGAGCTGGAATTAATGTGGGCAGCGTATAAAACAAAGATATAATAGTTGTTATGATTACTTTGGCCTCTAAAAGATGCTACCAAGCTGCCCCAAACCAATTTTTTCAAAATTTGACTCGAACCATAACTCATGAGAGTTGGTATGTAAATATAACAGCCATACCATGCCCAAAATCTTGCCCCAAATGACACCAAGTATGAGTGAACCCTCTTTCCCATCATTTTGTATAAAAAGATGTCTTCAAATTTGCCCCTCTATTGCTTCCCCAAGAAGATATCCACAAATCAACAAACAAAATTGGGAGAAACACCTCATCTTGGTTGTAGAATTGCAAGTTTATAAGTGAAATGGCCACAAAACATCTTATGAGAGTAACCCTTACCTTGCCCATGATGCTAAAAGAAGAACACCACTTCCATGTAATCAAAATCCACTTGGTGGCAAGTGTGAGTAACCTTTGATGTGGAGGGTTTCCTGATTGCAAGTGCCTTACCCGCTGTCCCAAAACATCCGTCATAGGTTGTTCCTTCATGCAAACTTCTTCTATGATGTTACTAACAAACTGATTTTTGACATCCTCATCTATAACAATATTTTTCCAATCAGTTGTTATGATGGAAAGCAAACCACAATGTGAATACCAAGCATTCCCTAATGTACTCCCTTCATCCTTAATACCTTGAATTCTGATTTCTTTGTCTTTGTCATAGAATTTCACTTCTTTATCATGACAATTGAGGGTGAATTCCCTCAAAGATTGCAGCCATTGAATTCCAAGAACTACTTCATCAACTAACATAATCACAAGGAATCCATCACATACCTCATCTTTTCCTAGGAGAAGTGATAGCTGCCCCATTTTCTTTATGCAAGGTACGGTAGTGTCACTCTCAACAAGCCTAGTGACCACTTGGTTATAAAGAAAACCTTTCACCCTGAATGAATGAGAAGTTGGTGTGCCATACATTGAAGAAAGGGTGCTGCTCTTACTCTTTTTACAACTCAGAATTTCTGAGTTAGAATCAACCCTCCAAAAATATATTAAATGTACCTTACCTTCATGGACTCCTAGCAAATCTGATTTATCTTGCAGATGGTGGAAGAAAAAACATGATAGGATCATAAGAAAGTGTATGTAGTCACCATTCCATACCAATGTAACTTCAGCTGGCTTAGTTTCAAAAAAATCATTACATACCTTGCACATTTCCATGAAATTTGACAACATGAAGATGCTATGGGTGACCGTGAAGCCTTTGAAATCATCCTTGCTTGACCCCAACCTTCCTTCCCATTCTCCTTTGTCAATTTGATGCATATGGCTGCCCAATCCTCCCAACTCTTCCATACTGATTTTAAACTCAGATATTCCTCCCTTTGAAGGACTCATCATAGCATCTATATGCCACTTGTGAGAACACCATAGAAATTGAGCCCAAGTGTCTACATGTCCTTTGCAAAAAATAACACCTCTTACCTCCTTACCCCATGAAGTATGATGTGCACAAAGGTGTTCAATCATTGGTGACAAAAGAGGACACATCATATATGAAACATGAGTATTCCTAACCATCCACTCATGGTAGAAAATCTGAAATGATGCATGGACAAAAATTGAAATACCTTCATGCCCTTTTGCTTTTCGAGTGCTTACCTTCACTATATCTTTGTCGATGCTTGCTTGACAATTCTCCCATGTCCTTGAGCTTTCATTAGGCTGAAATTTCCCTCAAATGACCTTCCTTTCACTGCTGTTATGTACAGACCAGCAACTCCATCTTTTGTGATCCTTGGACCTTCATGGAGAAATTCTTCCTCTCTCCTTGACCATATCAATTTGGGCGAGTGATTTCTAATACATTCACCATTATGATCCCAAAATTCCTTTCTAGGCACATGTATAACAATTGACATATGAATCAAATGAAAGAAGGAATTGATTATCTTTTCAAACATACCATAGCCTTTGGGAGGGGGAAAGCTCTTCACCAATTCTCCTTTAGGATCACCGGATCCCATTCCTTCATGTGCATGCTATTAGGATCTTGCAAGCTTATCGTTTCCTTTAGTATCCTCTTATCATTACTCAAGACATGTCCCAATAAATGCAAAGATGGAAACAATAATCCGGAAGTGTACATACCAAAACGTGGGCTATCCGTCCATGTTACACTATCCAATGTGTTGCTCCCTTTGATGCTATGCCCCCTTGAAGCCACTTATCTTCAACAATTGGAGCTACCTTTGCCATGCAATCATCCATACTTTGTACACACATGCATGTACCATCCTCATGGCTTGTGCTTGAGTCCCCAACCTCATCCTTTTTATCCTTATGCAAATCTGAATTTTCTTCAACACATTGCCCCATACAATCATTAGAAACCAAAGGAATATCATTAAATATCAATGAACTATTACCTTGGGACTCATCCTTGAAAGCTTGCATATCGAACCTTCCTATGATCTTTTCATTGAAATCATCCAAGAAGCAAACCACATCTTCTCCTTGGGTCTCTATCACATAGTACCACCAATCCCTTGCTATCCCTTCCAAATGACAAGGGATGAATTCCAGGGCATCCTCCACACACATAGGGTTTGACTGCAAGTATGTCTCCAATTTTGACAACCATGATCTCACTGAAAGTTTGTTAGTGCCATCAAAATAGAGATCTTACCCTTCCGTGCCATCAATTCTTTCAAACTTGAAACCCTAGGCCTTTTGAAGATCCGTGCTCTGATACCACTGTAATAACCCTTTTGAGGGTTTTATCAAATATTCTATATGCAGATCTAAAAATGAAAATTGCAGCAAACTGAAATATAAAATCAACGACTTGTACTTGCTCAAAAAATGCCAAAAACCACCACAAACACCACCAATCAATTTGCCAATATTTTTATATGATATATGGAATTTTTAGAAGCCAAAATATCCAAGAAACACTGAAGAACACACTACTGGAAATGAAATATTCACTGGAAATTGCAGCCACAAATTAATTATGAAATATGGGTCTAGAGACCCTCTAAATTCATGCAACTCAAGATTCCGGCCTTTAAAAATAGTGCAAATCAGATTACAAACTCAGAATTATCAAATTCTTCACCAATGTCTTCAAACCCTACCCAAGGTAGGTCGCTCCACCCAAAATAAATACAATACCAGCTGGAAATGACAAATGAATCCTCAAATAAGCTCTTCTCTTCAATGCCAAAGGATGATGAAGGGTTTTCGTCCTTCAATGAGGCCTCACAAGAGGGTTTTCATCCTCAAGTGGATGACCAAGGAGCAACTAGCTCTCTTTGTCGGGATATAATAAAATGCGCCAAGACTAGTCTCCAAATGGTGCCTCGAATTCCCTTTTATATCCTCTTTTTGGCGCCAATGCACAAATAGAAAAGGCCGACCTCTTATAGATGTTCTTTTCCTTCATTAGCTTCCATTAATTAATTGAAACCCAGCCGACTGTCAAAAGCAAGAGAACAGTAGAGAAATATAAAAATAGTAGATAAAATATATTATAAAGAAGCCCAAGGGTCTTCTCCTTCATTTTAGCTTCTTTGCCAAGGAGAAGGAATGGCAAGAAGACCAATTTCCAGCTCTTAAAGGGAAAAAGGGGACATTACACGGCTATTGTTGTCAGCACTGCTAGGAGCCCATCCCGATGGGAAAGACCTTCATGGCAGCGGGTGGGGCAAGCCCAATGATAGAGATCCTCCGCCTTTGGCTCTTTTTGTGGTTGTGGCTTAATGGTTTGATTTTATAGTTGGTGTTTGCTGCGGGCTCTGGTTTTGTTGTTTTTGTTTCCCGTGCCTTCGGGTGGGTTTGAACTTGAGGTGTGCTTCCATACCGCTTGCTCTTTTTTGTGAATAGTTGTACTATCTTATTTATTGGTAATATAGGAGCTATTTCATTAAAAAAAAGATTAAATACTTTTAAATTGCCTTTACTTTCATGATAAAAATAGTAGATATAAGAGCATGTCTTGTTGCTGCAATCCGATATATTTTACTTTCTGGCTTTTCTTTTTGTAAAATTCTTCTCAAATGTTTGCCTATGATTATAAATGATTGTGGCGATTAAGGATCTCCCTGTCTAAGTCCTATGATGGAATGAAAAAGCTGTCCTTTTATTATATTTATCCAGATTAAGAAAGTTGGTGTTGATATGTAGCTATCGATTCATTAGAGGATGCCTTCGTGAAAGTTGAATCTTCTCTTATTTCTATAATCAGATGCCAATTCTAATGTCAAAATATTTCGACATATCTAGCGCATCGAGTTAACTAGGACATCCCTGACATTTTTGTATGCAGTACCTCATGCACTTAAATAATTGCATCGTATAATTTGTCTCATTTTGATAAAACCTGTTTGTGAAGGAGATGTGATTTGCCGAAGCAGTGACAGGATCCTGTTTGCCATAGTTTTTCTACATTGGCTGAATAATCACAACTTGATTGGCTCCACTCTTTGTATGATTAAAATATATTGATTGGAAACATAGAAAGGTTACAAATTTCTTCCACAATTGACTAAACCAACCAATTAGATGATGACTTAGGTGGTGTCGTAGTAATAAGGTGCCTAACTATTATCAAATCCCCTTGAGAATTGAGTTCTTAATTCCTAATTGTATTGGTGAATGCAACTTTGACTCCAGCCAATGCAACTTTGACTCCATATGCAATTTGGTAGTATATGCATTCAATATAGGACCATACTTGTACTAAAAGATGCCATCCCCACGAAATATTTCCTACAATGCAATGGAAATGTAAATATATTATACGAGATGAATAAGTAAAAGCAAATATGTTTTGTGCTACACATTTTCCATTTGTGTCTGTGTCTATCTGTTTTGGGTTCAGAGAGTGCTTGGCTTCTCAGGCTACAAGTGTATATTGGATTTCATCACTGCAAAGTATCTTTTTGGTGAGGGTAGACCGTAGGATTACTTTTTATTTGCATGCTGTTTATGATAAGACCATTGGTTGTAACTTACCCTTTTTTCTTTTTCTTTTTCTTTTAAAACTGATCTGAATTTACTGTTCCAAACAACATGGTGCCCTCATCAGGTGGTGCCTTATCTGGAGCTAAATTAATTTTCATTAAGCTTTTTTTTCTTGGATCACTAGGTTTTGAAATTGTGTGTACATAAAATAATTTTAATATGCAATTTTCGCAGGGGAGCGCACAAGGCACGCTTTTATTGGAATCGGTTTTCGAGAGAGACCTGAAGCATATGACTTTCAGGCTGCACTCTATGACCATGTCAAGTATCCTTTGTGTTTATTCCACACTTTCCTCAAATTATCATCTCTATGACTGGCATGCTGATTACAAAACACGGGGAAGAGAAGGTTATTTGAAGTGTATTGGCACTAGAGAAATTATGTTATGCATTTTACTAGTAATCACTCCTGGCCTTGATTAAGGAAATTCTATTGCCCTCCTGTCTTTTGGTGCTGTGTTGTAATGGGGTGATGAAATTTTCCCATTCTGTAAGGATGTTTCATCCTCCTCTACATCTTGGCACAGCAGTTTCTTGCTATGGTCAATTGTCTCTCCTAAACATTCTTCACACTTTTTAAAAGCTAGACAGTTGATTTATTTCTTTTCATCTCTATTCTTTTATGATGGTGAAAAGTTTTATCAAGTTATATCAAGAAGCTAATTTTGCCACATGGTTTGATTGTATATTTCTTTGCGTGATTCTTTCAAAGCTTTTCATTTAACATATTTGGTAGCAATCTGATAAATTGTCGTGTTCTTAAGAGACAAATAGATATTTGAATAAGAAACAGGCTGCAGAGGAAATGGAGCAGCAGTACCAAACAAAAGCATCTGTCGACTATAGTCTTAAAGAGGGCCAGACTATAAAACTACAGTTGAGAAATGTAATACTTGATTACCATTCAGTTCTCTTTGTGCTGTGCATGATCCCTGCCAATTCATGCTGCTAGTCAATCACTTTTTTGGGGGTCACATACATCTAGAACAGAATTTTTTAAATTATGTCTTTAACAAAAACATGCTTACTGCAATCATATTGTAACTTTTTCGAGCTTATTGATTGTTACAGCCACAGAAAGGAACTGGGACCAGGAAGTCTACGTTTTTGAGCAAGAGTTGACAATCTTTCATTGAGTGAGAATAGAGAAAAGAGTCGCCCATTAGCATGTCTTGCACCACCACCACCACCACCAGCACCATCATCGCCTTCTGCTGCCCGATGTGTATCAAAGAAAAATTTAATGCCAGAGATACTGTCTTCACCGTCATCCACCACACACACTAAATCAACAGAATCTTCAACTATTGATGAAGCAGAAAAGGAGGGACTTACCAGTAAAGATGGTGGAGATGGACAGGACAGCTTTGAAGATGACTTCGGAGATTTCCAAACAGCAGGTTAAATCATATCAAGTTGGAGCGAAACGAGTATGTCCCAATGGCACTTCTAGTGCCATGCTTGTTTTCAAAGACATCAATTTTGATGCTGGATGAACATAGGGCTCATTTGAGGATATTTTCAGTACGATTTATTGATGTTATATAAATTCTGAATGGAAAAGAACGAAATAGTATTGGTGTTCACTTCTCTATAAGTTATTCAGATGATGCATTATTTCTTCTGAATTTTCTTTTCGCTTCTTCGTAACTGGCAGCAATGTTGACTGTTGACAGATCTGTCTTTTTAGTTTTTAGATAGAGAAAATATACCTTCCAAGATTTATGCCCTGATACCCACATGGATACTTGGTTGGTTATTAAGTGTTTGAAAGTTATTTTATCTTTTGCCTCGGGATCAGAGGAAAGAGAAAATAAGAGAACAAAAACAAGGTGTTAGCTTATGAGCTTTGTTTCCTATCCTCCATGTTTTGTACATGCATTTTCATAATAAATGGTTGATGGCGATTCTTAATTTGATCCGATCTAATGTTTTATGCCTCTGATGTTTGCTATAATTTATTGAACATCAGGATTGTTTGTTGGCTTTGTAAAACAGTTTGGTTTTTCAATTGAAGTTGCCATACACTGTAGTTTGATTTCTAATTAAAATAGCTACTTAGCACACTACTTAGCACACTAGGGACGATTGTACATAAGCCTTCCCTGTTCCACCATGGAAAACTTTGGAATGGGAACATGAGTTTGCTTCAAATGTTGTTCAGTTTACTTGACAATATTGCTCGGTTTGTTGATGTAGTAGAGGGGGAAAAGTGTGCATCGCTGGAGGGGCATACACAAGAAAATAATCTGAAACTTATTAGATTGCTTCCATCACATTGATATAAAAAAATTGCCAAGTTGTATGTAATTCACACATGACGTTCCTAATGCTTTCCTTCTCTACCAAACTTGCTATGATTAGTTAAATTTGTTGTTCTTTCCTTAAGTAAACAAATTAATTTCGATGATCTGTGATGTGCACACATGCTTCCAATTGGACAGTAAATGCCTCTTATGAGCCATTTTATGCATCAGATCTGGTGAAATGTTGATAACTTTCATTTTGACAGTTCACTTTTTTTTTTTTTTTGAACTGTTGTCAGATGATCAAGGCTGGGGCAAGGGGCTTGGACTTGGGGCAAGCCATAAGCCAGACTTGTATATACACTTATGTGTTTGTGTATCTAAGGAGGCATTCAAATCAAGCTACTTTTAATATTTTGTTAATCACAATTTGTAAATTAAAGCACCCAATGTTTTACGGTTTATCGTGTTTTATGCAAATGTGTGGTTCAACTGTTTGAATGTTACAAATCCTTAGTTCTGTTGTTTGGTTTACTAAGTACATGCATATTGGCTATGCCATACAGTTTGGAAGAAGCAAGCTCATTATTAGAACTATTGCCAAATTGCTTTAGAGTGGACACACAAAAGTGTGTATAATTTAAGAATGCAACAAATTTCAAGCCCGATAAAGTACATAAATTACTAAGTTGCCATGAAATTGTGGTGAAGTTTCATTTTGAAAGGTTAATCATAATGGAGGGTATGACAGTTCATCTAAATTTCAACCCTTCTCCTTAAGTTAACGAAACCCATTGGTGAGAATTGCAAAATGTTAGGCCTTTTGCAAAGAAAGGTGATCAAAGGGAAAAGGATGTGTTTCCTCTTGCTTGCCTAAAATGAACAATTAGAAAGGAGTGGAGAGGGGTGAGGATAATGGAAGTAGATGAGAGATTGAAGGTAATGAGACCTCTCAACAGATTCTCAACCCAACTCTTGGTATTGTTTGATGCACAGGGTTGCCCTTTTTTTGTGTTTAGGTGTTCATAAGTTTGTAGCAATGGTCATGAAATTGTCAAGCAATTATCTAACCAAGAAGATGTTAGGATTATACCAATTGTACAGATAAACAAGCATGCAATGAATAATGCGGAAAACGTAAAATAGAAATAAATGCAATAAAATAGAGACAAATTTAACGTGGTTCACCCAAAAATGGGCTACGTCCACCAGAAACAACCAATCCTTTTATTTCGTCCAACTTAAAAACTCTCACAGTGCCACCACTGATACAATGAGCCTCATACATTACGACCCTTTACAAATATTAGGGTTTATTTATCATTTCAGGGAAACATAGAAAAACCACTGTTAGATCTGTGACCTAATAAGGAATGGTCCAGATTTCACAATGCATAAATACATATAAAATATGGCTTACGGGGGCGCCCCTGAACCCCCCTTCGGGCGCGCGGCCCCCGGATCCCCACCGTGGGGCGAAGCCCCCTTGCAACCCCATCGCTATCAGGCTCCACAACCAACAATCTCCCACTTGGAGACTGATTGCTGTAACTCCACCACTATAGTTCTGCTTGGACTTTTCTTCTTGGCTTGTTTCTTCCACTTCAAGATCAATCTTGAAGACCCACAGAAGTTGAATGCAAATCCAACTTCTCCTTTGTCATTGGCTTAGTAAACATATCAACAGGATTATCATCTGTATGAATCTTCACTAACTCAAGCTGCCCATCCTCCAACACTTGTCGTATGAAGTGATATCTTAGTTGAATGTGTTTTGTTCTTGAATGGAAGGCTGAGTTCTTTGCCAGGTGAATTGCACTTTGACTATCACTGTGTAACTTACAATCCCCTTGCTCCTTACCCAACTCCTCCATGAACCTACTCATCCATAACATTTCCTTACTTGCCTCAGTCGCTGCAACATATTCTGCCTCTGTAGTAGATAGGGCAACTACCTTCTACAACTTTGAGATCCAACTCACTGCCGCACCACCAACTGTAAACACGTATCTAGTAGTGCTCCTCCTGCTATCCATATCTCCTACCATATTTGAATCCACAAATCCTTGTAAAGTATAATTTGACCCTTCAAGCACAAGTGCCTACTAGTGGTCCCTCTCAAATACCTGAGAATCCTCTAGACTGCCTTCCAAAGTGTGCTTTACGGATTTGCCATATACCGCTAACAACTCCCCTTTGCTTGGGCAATGTCTGGCTTGGTACAAATCATGGCATACATAAGGCTCCCAACTGCTAAAGAATAAGGAACCTGTACCATATAATTGTTTTCCTCTTGTGTTGTTGGGCATTGCTCTTTGCTTAATCTAAAATGCCCAACCAATGGTGTACTAACTGGTTTCGCATTCTGCATCTGAAACCTTTCTAACACCTTTTCTACATAGTCCTCTGAGACAACACCAATTTCTTATTTTTTCTGTCCCTCTTGATTTGCATGCCAAGGATTTTCTTTCTGCCAAATCCTTCATTGCAAATGTTTGTGCAAGGTTTTCCTTAAGCTTTGTAATTTCCTGCATATTAGACCCTGCTACAAGCATATCATCTACATATAACAGAAGAATAATGTAGCTCCTACTATCCAACCGTTTAAAGTATACACAATGATCTGATTGACATCTAGTAAAACCATGCTCATGCATAAAACTATCAAACTTTAGATACCATTGTCGGGAGCTTGCTTGAGCCCGTATAGGCTCTTCTTCAACTTGCAAACCAATTTCTCCTTACCCTTCACCTCATATCCAAGTGGTTGTTGCATATAAATCTCCTCCTCCAAGTCACCATGGAGAAATGCCGTCTTGACATCAAGTTGCTCTAAGTGTAAATCTTCAACAACTAAACTTAATACAATACGAATGGAAGACATCTTTACAATAGGGGAGAAAATTTCATCAAAATCGATACCTTTATTTTGTTCATACCCCTTCACTACAAGCCTTGCTTTGTACCTTTTCATCCACCTTCTTCTTCTTTCACATGGTAGACCCATTTGTTTTGTAGTACTCTCTTCCCAGCCGGTAATTTGACTAAATCCCATGTTTGGTTCTTCTCCAGGGAGTCCATCTCCTCATTCATGCCATGTTCCCACTCCTTAGTGGACTCCACCTGCATTGCCTCATCAAAGCTCTCTTGACTCACCACTATCTGTTAGTAACAAGTAATACAAAGCAGGGAAAATCTTTCTAGAGGTCTACCAATACGTTGTGACCTTCTTACCAAAGATGGGGATGTCACGGGATCATTATTTTCTTGCTGCTCATTTTCTTGAATTTCCGACGAGGTGAGGTGCCGATCTTTGACCGCCATTTGTCATGCTTGGCCTACAAGACTGTCAGCCTCGGTACTGTAGGTGGATATTTTCCACCGAGAGTTCATTTTTAGGAGCTATATCCTCAACCAATTCTTCCTTGGGCTTTTTGTCATCATGTACCTGATCCTTGTACATTCTATTTTCACGCCAAACAACATCACGACTCCTAATTATCTTAGATTCATCTAGATCCCAAAACCGAAATCCATAATCACCATTGGAGCCATAGCCTATGAATGTACAACGTTTGGATTTCGAATCCAATTTTTTTTTTTGTTTTCTTTATTAACATGCACAAATGTATCTGAGCCAAATACTCTTAAAAATGAAAGGTCTACCTCTTTCCCGGTCCTAGGATTCTTCGGGAATTCCTCCATCTAATGCACTCGAAGGCCCTGATTGATTAAGTACACAACAGTATCTACGGCCTCTGCCCAAAATTGAAGAGGCAGCCCCGCATGCAATTTCATTGATCGTGCACACTCCATTATTGTTCTATTCATCCTCTCACTAACACCATTTTGTTGCAGAGTCCTAGGAACTATTTTCTCTCTACGAATCCCGTTCAAGGAACAATAATCATCAAATTTCTTACTATGCAATACTAACCGCCATTATCAGATCTCAAACATTTCAATTTAAAACCACATTCATTCTCGCAAGTGCTTTCCATTTCTTAAATGTATCAAAGACATCGAGATGTATACTTAATGCAATATACCCATACCTTCCTTGTGGCATCATCTATGAATGTGACATAGTATGAGATAACCACCATGATATGCAACATGGGCCGACCCCACACATCCTGTATGAACTAGCTCCAACTTTTTCTCTTTCTTGGTATTCCTTGCACTCGCCTACTTTCTTACCTCGTGTCACTACTAGGGCATCCTTGGAAACCTTCCAAGCATCGAAGTGAATGTGAATGTGACTGCAATCTTCGCCACCCAATTGTCCTGCAAGGATGAGATTTCTCCTGAGACTAGGTATATGCCTCACGTCTCTTAATATCCATGTAGTTCCATTCTGTAATTTCAGGTGTACATTGCCCTTCCCGACAATGTTGCACGGCTCATCATCGCCCAAATAAACCTGTCCAAAATTTCCCTGGACATACTCTTTAAAATAGCCCTTATCAGGGGTTGCATGGAAAGAGGCACCTGAATCTATTACCCAAGATTCTACTCTAGTATCAAGAGAAAGTATAAGAGCATCCTGAACAATATTACCTAGCGATTTTCCTCTTTAATACCTTCAGGCTGGTTTTCTTTGTTTCCTTTGAACCAAAAATCCTTTTTAGCATGTCCTCTCTTTCCACAGTTCCAACAAGTAATGCCTCTACTCCTAGATTTGGATATGCCCATATTTGATTTAGATCTCCCACGAGCCTTACTCTTTGATTTCTCCTTGCTCCTCCCTCTACTCTCCATATTCAACACATTTCCAGAAGAAGAATTTTCCCCTGTACTTTTCCTGCGCATTTCCTCATTTAAAATGACACTTACTACATCTTCAAATTTAAGAGAAGTAGATGATGTATTACTAACTCGCCATTCTTGCATCTTCAAACTTAAGAGAAGTAGATGATGTATTACTAACTACCATTACTAAGTTGTCCCAACTTTTTGGCAAAGAACATAGGAATAATAATGCTCTAACCTCCTCATCAAATGGGATATTAATTGAATCTAACTGATTTACAATAGTGTGGAAATCATTAAGATGGTTAGATACAGATCCACCTTCTTGCATTTGTAGATTAAACAATCTTTTCATCAAATAAACTTTATTGGATGCACTAGGTGTTTCATATAAATTAGCTAGGGTTTTCATTAACTCTATCGTACTCTTCGCTGTGAGATATTTGAAGCTATTGACGATGCTAGACTCAATCGAATTGCACCGAGAGCCTTCATGTCCAGAACCTTCCACTCCTCATCAGACATGAATGGGGGCTTCGCTTCTTCACCTCCCAACGATAGGTATAGATCCTTTTGATACAGGTAATCTTCCACCTGCATTTTCCATAGCTGGTAATTTCAGCCATCAAACTTCTCGACTTTAAACCTATTCTCCTCTGTCATTGTTGTAATGTCCCTTTTTGGGGACTCTCAGAAACTATGCAAAGCTGAGAATAAACAACACTTTTCATATTTTTAGCAGGCTGTTAGTGATTGAAATAAACATGTAGAAACCCTTACTAGCTGCCAAAAACCTTCTCTTAGGGCAACGACCCCTTTGGAGACTTCAAGCTCACTTTTGAGCCTTCAAACACTGCTGAAAATGCTATTAGATAGTCTCCAAAATTATTATAAATTACCAACAATCATATCATGCAAGAAAAATGTTTTTGTAAGCTTGGAAGTAAGAGATTTGATTTTTAGTTGAAACCCTCAAACTACAGAAATTAATTAATTATTCTATAACTATAACTAACTTCCACAAGCTTGGAAAAATAGCAAAACACCACCAAAATTAATGAAACTTCAAAACTTGGCCTTTAAAAATATGAAGAATATTATTCCAACCTCAGAATCATGAAATTATTGCAAGGAAGTACTAAAATGCTCCTTGGATGGGTCATTCCACTTAGAACATCAATAAACATGCAAAAATACTCCACAAAGTAGGTCGCTCCACCTCAAAATAGACAATTATGCATGCACATTCAGAAATAAGGCAAAGATCCTTCAATTGTTGGCCAAATAACACCTTAGGGCAATTCGCCTAGGGTTGGAAATAAAGATTACAACAACAAAAGATCTCTCAAGGGGTGGAGACTCCCGTGTTAAAGTCTTCCCTAGACTTGGTGAAGGGTTTTGTCCTCACACAAGACTCTTTAAGGGGTTTCGTCCTTAAAAGAAGGAGAGATGTGTTTCACAAGCAATCTTTTTAAAGAGATTAAAAAATTCACATAAGGGGTGCTATAATTTAATAATGGTTGACCTCATAAAATATTTTAATAATATTTTACAACTTGAGCTTACATGCTCACCAAAATAACTAACTAATTATTTTCCTCTATTGGATTGCTTGGCTTCCCAATAAGAATACATCAATAAAAAAAAACAATTCCTAAACTATCATCAGATATTTTCATAAACATCCCTCTTGATCCAACCCTTAATCTAACGGGAAAAAAATGAGATAAGGTCTTCAAGTGCGTTAGTCTCCAAAAAGGGACATGACAGCACCCCCTCCCCAAGATTGCTTGTCCTCAAGTGAAGGTGAACTCTTGGATCCCAAATAAATCTCAATTGCTCCTTTGATGTATCTCGCACATGAAACAAACACATTAAAGAAAAAAATTTGTTCCCTTCTTCATTCACTCATGCTTTCGGATATGATGGACAACTCTTCTTCTTTGCTTGCTAAGGCCTTAAAATTACCATCCAAGCATTGGATGTCCACAATTTCCCTCATGCTTGCTCTAAACACCAATGTAATCTTTCTTTTCTATTTCAAAAATTAGAATGGAGGTGACTGGAATTCTACTTTTACTTGCACAAAATATTACAAGTATGTTATAGTGTAGATAATCAAACTCCCAACTATTGGGATGTCTCTTTATGCTCCAAAACCTTGAGAAGAACAAACTGGAAATGCACCAAACAACATGCCTCCTTTGTTGAACAACCCTCAAATTGACCCTTGGGTCAAGGTATTTGCCTTCCCACTTTGCTCCTATGATTAGGCAATCAATCCTTTTAGAAAAATAACACCAAAGTGATTGTACGGGGGCTGTATAGTGACTGCAACAGTCATGAAATGCTTGGAATTTCATCCCAAACAACCTCTTTGTCTTTACTAACATTTTACGGTGGAACCCTTCATGCTCAACTTTGTTGCCCTTGTCTCCATTCATGCTACAGTTGTTAGAAGGTGTTTTCTTGCTCAAAAACTGATTGAGACTGACTGGAATTGATTCTAAAGTGTGCAAACAATTTCCCCTTCTTGTTGCCTTCTTGGGTATGACCACCACCAAGATGGTAGACAAGTTGGAAGTGCCTATGACAGTCATGCAAAATTTTATGACAACATGCTTGGAAACCCTCCAATCATCATTTCTACCACCTATCATCATGCCACCCATTATTAATTGACCTCCCAAACTAAGGATAACAAGATAATCTCCGTCTTGCTTGATGTCCCATGTGAATCCCATGACTTCTATCAAAATAATTCTTCTAGGAGATTGTGAATTAGAAGAGAACTAAAATGGCATTTGTGAATGGTATTGTAATACACACAAACATGTAGGACTTACCCATTCACGTGTGGTTCCCAATGCTTGAGCTGAAAGTGCCTTCATGACGTGATGATTCCTTTCCGTACTTTGGGCAGCTGTCCATGCCAAAACGTTCATGGGAAATGAAGAACTTTCTATTCCATCAACCCAAAGCTTTACTTGCTCCCCTTGTTCCAAAGCTTCAGCTGAAAGCCCATTGATGATGTGATAATTTCCTTTTAGATCTTGGGCAGCTGTCCATGCAAATGTACTCATGGGGTACAAATGTTTTCCCATGTTGTCACTCCAACATATCACCTCAAGCTGTTGTGACTGAAAGATGTGGTCCTTTTGTGATAAACCATACTTAGTTAAGGTGTTAGGAAACATCAAAAGCTCCATATATCTTCGATACGAATCATCTTATAGACAACATAAAAAAACTCGGAATGTGAATATGTAACTGTACCTTATGAGACTCCACATCATAATCAGTTTGGATTGAATTCCAATCAGTTCCATATTTACAAGCTGAAAGTGATGATGTTTACCCCAAAAAGTCTTGAAACCCACCTTGTGATGATGAACACTCTTACCTATTGTGAGTGGCTCTTTTTGTGGGAAAACTATTGAATGTAAGGACACCATTTGCTGCCCAAAATCTGTTGTTACAAGCTGCTCCTTGCAATTTCCCTCCATGTGACACACTATTTTCTCCTCTTGCCCCATGAGCTTCAACCAACGAACCTTGTTGTCTTCCACAATATTTTCCTTATGTTCTTTTGATTTTTTTCTTTGCTCCTTGGTATGAGATATGACATTACTAGTAATAATGATTTCAACATAAGTAATAATGAAAACCTTTTCTCCTTGAATGGAACACCACTTTGCATATCTCGGATGGCTAGGGTAAGATCATGTAGTGTCCCCACAATCCTTTTTTTAACTCATCTTCCATATTCTATAGGCTGGTAGGATGAAGCTTTGATACCAATGTAATGCCCCTTTTAAGAGATTATCAAGAAACTATGCAAAGATGAGAATAAACAACACTTTTTAGATTTTTAGCAGGTTGTTAGTGATTGAAATAAACATGTAGAAACCCTTACTAGCTACCAACAAACCTTCTCCTAGGAAGTGACACCTTTAGAGACTTCAAGCTCGCTTTTGAGCCTTCAAACATTGCTGAAAATGCTATTAGATAGTCTCTAAACTAGTTATATATTACCAACAATCATATTATGCAAGAAAATTGATTTTTGTAAGCTTAGAAGTAAGAGATCTAATTTTTAGTTGAAATCCTCAGACTGCAGAAATTAATTAATTGTTCCACAAATGTAAGTAGCTTCCACGAGCTCGGAAAAATAGCAAAAACCACAAAAATCAATGAAACTTCAGAAATCGACCTTTAAAAATATGTAGAGTATTATTCTAACATTAGAATCATGAAATTATTGCAACAGTGCATACTTAAATTCTCCCCTAGGTGAGTCAATCCACTTAGAACAATCAATAAACATGCAAATATGCAATTATGCAATTATGCATAGAGTGGGTCGCTCCACATCAAAATATGCAATTATGCATGCATATTCAGAAATAAGACAAAATCCTTCAATTGTTGGCCAAATAACACTTTAGGGCAATTCGCCTAGGGCTGAAAATAAATATTACAACAAAATAAGATCCCTCAAGGGGGTGGAGATCCTGTGTTGAAGTTTTCCCTAGACTTGGCGAAGGGTTTGTCCTCACACAAGACTCTCTAAGGTTTTCATCCTTAGGAGAGGGAGAGAGATACTTCACAAAAATTATTTCCAAAGAGAGAATAGAATTCACATGATCATCAAATGACCAAGTAACCTCCTTTTATATCATAAGAGGTGTTAACATTTATAATATTTTACAACTTGAGCATACATGCTCACCAAAATAATTAATTAAATTCTTCTATTAGAACACATGACCTTCCATGGGAATATATCATAAAAAAAAAAAACTCCATCTTCATGAACCTTCCTCTTGCTCCACCTCTTAATCCCATGAAGAAGAAATGTAATAAGTTCTTTAAGTGCGGTAGTCTCCAAAAAGGTCTAAAAATGGATAGAGATTTTTTTGGATTTCCTTTTGTGATGGAGATACTGTTTGGTTTTTGTTTGAATCACCAAACAAGTGTTTACAGAGGGGATGGTTTCGATTACTAAGCCTGTCGGTTTGAATTGCCATATCTACTTTAACCCTAGCCTTGGTGTTCTAGATGGTGAAATTGAAGAGGAGGATGGAAATAGAATGCCGTGGCCTTGCACCTTATCATTTACAGATTATGTCCCTTTTTTCCATTTATTTGTAAACTCGAGTTTTCCTTTCACTTCCCTAGATTTTTCCTTTGATATTTTTTTGGAGCGCTTTAACTTTATAAGGAATAGGATTGCGCAGTCGAGTCACCAGATGGTTTGAAATACATAGAGCACTTTAAATTTATATTATGCTTGCGAACCATAATATAAAATAGTATTGTGTTTTGACATATTGTGATTTAATTTTTGGTTTTGATGCATTTGAAACTACCATTTTATTGCTTGTCGTTGTGTGTTTTGTGTTTTTGCAAGCGTTGTTTCAAGAATTTCCTTCACAAAAGCATCTGCGCTTTTCTTGTCTATGCTCTTTCAGCAATAGAATATGGATTTAAATTTGAATTTTTGTCCATCACCATATTTTCCCAAATAAAAAATGATTTTACTTGAGTTTGTTGAAATCCATTTTAATCATTTGTCCACATTTATTGATTGTTGATGGTAAAAAACCAATTATGTATTGTTTTTCATCGTATACTTGACAAAGATCGAACATGTTAGCCCTCACGAAATCCAATTTAATCATTTGTTCACACGTGTTTATTATTGTTAGTAAAAATCCAATTGTGTGGCAAACCGACATATTTAGTTTTGGATTTGAATATGGTTCCTACATTTAACATTACCCTTCACAAATTAATATAAGTAGTTCCATTTATTTATTTCCATGCTTTGTGCAAACCATGTTAAATTATAGTCTACGGGTTTATAATTTTTTTATACATCATTATATTATTTTTATTACACAACGATTAGCTTTTTGTTGTTTTTATAATTCATGTATCGGTGTCCATTGTATGCTTCCCATGTAAGCAATGATCTTAATTTTGAAATGGGTTGCTCCATTTCTCTAACCCAAGCTTCTTTAAAAATAAGATAATTTATCCTCTTAATCATATATGATTACAAAATTGATTGCTCACAACCTTATCTTTAATTTTTATAGAACATCATTGCATAATCATTTTAACAAAAACTCCTCCATGCATGTATTGTAATTTTCTTGTATTTTACACCTTTAGTATCGCGTTTCTTTGTGTGTATGTGTAATATCAAATATTTAACTTACACATGTTGCTAACTTTGAAAAAAATGTTGTATATGGTAGAGGTTTCTTAGCGGTGCCTTTTACATCCTTTTCTATTTTTTGTTTAATTTCAGCTACCTTTGACACTCTGTGTCAAAATTATGTCCGTTAGCCATTGTATGTTAGTGTTGTCATTGATGTTAAGTCCATTGATGGAAAAGGGTGTTATGAGATCATGCCAGTCTCCATGACGTGTCAGTCAAATGTTAAGCATGAAGGTTGATTGGTAGTGTCAAGATTTGACGAGTTTTCATGTTGTCTTGCATGGTTCTAGCTTGCATAATTCATGGTATAGGATATCTTGAGTGGGTTGAATGTTTTTATGAGGTTAGCAACGTCAGTTCATGTGAAGTCATGGTTGAGTCAGGTCATTCCATACCTATTCCTAGCCCTAGAGCTTGCAGAATGGTAAGGAGGTATGAGTTTTGGAGTTGATTAGTCCTAACCAAGTATGGTAGCAACATGGTGATAGTGTATATGAGGTGTATGGTGAGTTTCAAGTCAGTTCTCATAGGTTTGATGGTGTTTCATGGTCCTTGGGAAGCAAGCAAGTGGAAACATGCTAAATAAACAAATGCAAATGAGATTGGTTGGAGAGTTTCAGATCTTTTTGAGATACATGGTGAGTATAAACAGTTATAGGATGTTTTCATGATGCTTCATGACAAGTTTCAAGTTATTATGAAGAAGGAATTGCAAGATATGTTAGTTTTGGTAAAACCAGGGATTTAGAGTGTGTTTTTGAGGTAACGTTGACCTTATAATGTTCGTTGTGAATTGTGTATGCTTTGCATGAGACCTAGATATTTTAGGAGATGTTTTCCATGGAACTAAGAAGGTTTATAAAAAATAATGAGGTGGTTTGATCATCACGTTTTTATGAACGATCGTTAAGAAGATAAGTTGCTTTGAAACCCTAGCTAAAAGCGACTTGGAGAAAAAGAAGTATATTGAGCTTGTCTTGATTGGTTTTGAAAATTTGATTATTGGAGGTTGTAGAGGACTCCTCCATATTTCCAGAAAGGTGTATTAGAGCATGTGATAATTTTTGGGTCCCTCCTAAAAATGCAAGTTTATGAAGAAGTGTATTTGAGGAAAAGTTGTCCAAAGAAGGTGTGAAATAAATTGACATTGACTTTAGCCCAGAGTTTTTCTAGATGTCCATGATAGTTTCAAATCATGGTTGAGGTTATAAATGGAAAGTGTGCCCTATTTATAAGGAATGGTTTTTGGGGCAGTTTGGAGTAGTCTGTACTAAAAGTGGAATTACTGGGAGCTATACGTAGAGTTGAGACTTGATTCATGTTTTGTTATGATCTTAGTTCAGAGATATTTCCAATGATATATCAAACTTATGTTTGATAAGGGATGAAGAAGTTATGACCTATTATTTGAGGATCAATTCTGAAATATGTCTAGTTAAGCATGTTCTTGAGTTGGTTCATGGGGTAAGGTGATAGTTCCGAGTTCTTCATGCTTATTGAAGGTTCTTGAGTGTTTAGAGAACATCTCTAAGGGTGTTCCTTGCTTTGGTTAAGATTGGGAGTGAGCTATGACTAATTTGATTTGTGTAAGCTAAGATGGTGTTGTTATGTCATATTTGACATGTGTGAGCAATTTGAGAGCTTGACTAATCATCTTTGATGAGGTTTGTGACTTTTGATCAACTAGGTGATGGGGTTTTGAGTTGTTTTTGGGCTTGTTTATTACATTTTGGAATGGATGACCTACATGGATCCATTATGAATATTTTTTGAGTGTGGTGTTATATTTTTGAGTTGTATTGGTCGAGCTAATGGTATAGGACCGACCTATGTGGAATTTGTGAGTTGAGAAGCATATTAGAGTAATGTTTTGAGTATGTTTTTGAACTAGATATCTTGGAGGAAAATGTGAGCTACATGAGAGAGAAA
>CM031236.1:68836668-68996668 GCA_018340775.1 Taxus wallichiana var. yunnanensis
TGTGCCTACAACACAACTATTTCCTAAGATCCTAATGGTGTTCACTTATTCATCAGATGAATGGACACAACCTATAAGGGAGTCAAATGGATTATCATTTGTTGGATAGATGTAGGAAATCGGTTCTATAGTCATTAGAGGCTTGCCCCATGATCTGGATTTCTATTCTTTTTATCCTCATGATTGGGAAAGGGTTCTTTGAATATACCCCATTTTGTTAGGACCTTGTCCTGAGTTAGATGGTGAATCTACTACAATTTTACCTTCTTGATGAGGTCTTGTATAAAATTCACAATCTTAGGCATCTATCAGTCTTATGTCCTTTGACATGATGAAAATAGTATTCATGCTCTTTAAAACCAACTGGCTTAGGTGCATCATCTGGATATGGTACCATTCATGGTTGGGTATTACACCATATTTACAACATGTCTAACTATTTAAGTATAGTAGATAATGATTCAATTAGAGGTGTAAATGTATTTTGTAGGTGCCTTTGGGTGAGGTCCTTGTGAAAGCTTTTTAATAGTGGACCACTCTATACATCCTGGACTCTCTTGGAGTCTGTGATGTCATCATCCAATGACATGTTTGTTCTTATTAAAGAACTTTGGTTTTTTCACATGGGTTTGGCTCATGTTTTTCCTTTCAAAATGGGTTTGAGTGTCCCCTTTGCAATGAGAGCCTTCTCAATTTGACTTACCTTTCTCTATAACTTCTTCAAAGTTAGTGTTGCAATGCATCTGTAAATGGAAGGCTATTTTGGGTTCAAGTTGGGGATGAATATACTTACCATTTTTTTCTGGAAGGACACAAGGAAATGACTTGCCAATCCATGCCATCATTGTAAGAATCCATGAAGGTCTCATTGGGTTTTTGTTTAGCATTGTTGCAGAGGTCATTCATGGTAATGTCATTCTCCATATTGAAAGAGAAATGTCACACAAAATTTTCAGCTAGTGTGGGCCATGTCGTGATTGATCCTTTAGGTATACTGAAAAACCATTCTAAATGCTTGTGCTCCTAGGCTACGAGGAAACAAATGTATCAAAAAGTTATCATTGTAAGTGACTTCTGGAAAGCCATGTAGAAGTCTTTGACATGATCATGAGGATCACCTTTGCTTTTTGTATTTTTGAATTTAGGGATATCAAAGTGTTTTGGGAATGGTTTTTCGTAACATGTCTTTATCAAAGGGGTAGGGACATAGCTCTTCATATAGATATTTTTTGTTGTGTCCTACATTACTCTCTTGTAGAGTGGTAAGCATGTTTTTCATTGATTATAACTCTTGTTGGATGAGTTTCTCTTTTGTGGGGATAGTGGTCTATTCACTTTAGCAACTTTGAATGTCATCATCATCATATGGGTCAATGTGAAATTCACTTGATTTAGTCTTGAGTCTATCCTTATGTGTATTCCTACTTGAGGAACCTAAGGTTGCTATTTTTTTGACTAAGTTTTAATATTTTTCATTGAATGATCTCTTCTTCAATTAAGGGATCATCTTCATCATCAAATCTAGGAGGAGGTGAGTCTTTGTGATCATGTTTAATTTTGAATTTTGTGAAGCCTTAAAGTAAGGTCTTCTCAAACCATTTTGGTTTTGGTGGTTCACTTTCAACATTTTTATTTACACACCCAAAGTGGAAGCATACCCTACATCGAAAGGATTGTCCATGTCAATGAGGGAAGGTCGTAGTGGATCTTCCACTTTTGTGGTTGATGGTTTTAATTGTTGCTTCATGCTCTTGTGGTAGTTTAGCTCCTAATTGAGGACTCTTGTGAGTACTTGGTCTCTATTGTAATATAGGAGCTCATCAAAGTGAGCTAGATCTAGTTTGTGTTGGTCTTTAGATGAATTAGAATCCTCTCCACTATGGTCAACTAATGGTTTAATGTCTTTAACCTCGAAAAGAGGGGTGCTAAGTTATTACCATTGAATGGGTATGTTGAACTAAAAGGATTTACCTCTAAGTCACGTTCATCTCATTTAGACACCATTTTGTGATTCTTGGCATCACTAGTCTATGTGACACTAGGTTTTGTCTAAGTGTATCTAAGTTGTAATAAACCTAGGTGTATGTGGTATGAGTTTTTTTAGAGTCTCAATGTCTCAAAGTATCCTAAGTACAAAAATATGCAACAATTTATACTAGGAACAATCATGTAAACCCACTAGAAAATCAGTCAAATCACTCAAATCATTTTATAGAACACTATACCCTAAGTTATAGTTCCAAAGATAGGTGTAAAAAAGATAGTGACAATACCCTATCACCACCTAGGTGAGTTCAAATAATAAACAAGACCTAAGCACTAAAGTTGTATTGATGTGATCTCTCCACAAGATATACTATGACTAGTTTTAGATGCAAACAAAATCTAAGTTTTTGACAATGGAAGTTACAAATGTGAATAGCGTAACAACACTACCTTGACACATTAACCAAGCTTGGAATAAGTGAGGTATTAGTATCAAGATGATGTTATTATGATACAAACAATGCAATATCAACACTCTCAAAAATCCTTAAATGATGTTGGGATCAAAACTAAGTACAAGTATAACAAGAAGTTATTAATCATGTGAGCAGCATAATGATACAATATAGAAACTTATACCAAGTTCTCATAAATGAAAACAATATGTAAGTGTCATAATTGTATGGCTAGAATGTGGGAAAATAACAACTCAAAGGGGAAACAATGATGAAACCAAACCTAGCTATGAAGATGATCTTGAAATCAAGATCAAGTGGCTATCAAAGATGTAAGAATGTACCCACACACTTTAGACATTTAACAACTCAGCCACAAACATGGATGAGCGTAAATGGACATAAAAAAGTGGTGAACACAATCTATGATAACACTCATGAGAGATGCCTTCCCTTGTCCCAAATGGGCAACAAGAATGCAAAGGTATAGATCAAATGGGATGGAAATGAACTAAGCATTACTTGGGTAGAGTTTCACCTCATCCTAAGGTGAGAAAGAAACTAAGCTAAGTAATACGTCATAAATCTTGTGATGAGTGACACTTAGTTTCAACTTAAGTGGACTCTTTGCCTTGTTTGAAAAACAAGGTTTTGAGTTCAAGTAAGTCATCACTTTGTGAGATTTTGACAAGACATGATGGTTTGGACTAGAAAAGTGGGCTCCAAGAAGATATGGCTTTCCTAGGTAGTTCACTCAACTAGGTGTCACAAGTTTATCTATTGCAAGCTTGATTTTCCAAGGTTTCCTAAGGAGTATCTTGGCTTTACTTTACCCCCTTCAAAACACGATGAGAAATGAATGCATTCACACGTATTCTCACTGGGGTCGCTATATGGATAACTTTGACTCTAACTCACAATGTAAAACTAGTCAAGTGGGTGTGCGGAGCACTTCCTATTTCATCCATGAGGTTACTTAGTGGTGGACTACTTTAGGGTTCCTAGAACCACCCCCATTGTTGTAGCTTAAGGTGTTATGCCAAAGGGGTTACGTTCTAGTTAAGTGGATAGGGACGTACCTTTTTCGAACCTGCATATATAATGTGATGAATATGGTGTGTTTTTTTAATCTTTTTAGACTTAGTGTGGTTTTTCGTAACACACCTTTTGAAAACTTGTATCAAACATGTTAGTATTTTCTTAGCCTCCGATTCTTTGACATGATGATTTTGGTCCTACACCAAGATTAGTAATTTTCCAATAACATCATATAAAGAGGATAAGATGTTGCTTTTGATTTCCCAGATCATCCTAAGATGCAAGGAAAGAGCATACACAACAAGTTATCCTACTCAAACGTGGTAAGAAATGGAAAATACTTAAGCAATTCATGAAAAAAAACCCTTTTAGCCAACTTTGAAAGTTAATCCTTTATAAAACTTAAATTGAAGTGTTTGGAAAGCAAAGAGAAGGTTTTGAAACATTTTTGGTTCCCAAGATCACCTAGAAGGTGCGAGGGAAGAGCATACGCACTTCAAAAGACCCCTACAAACCAAAAATGCAAACACTTAACTAAGTTAGGCTAAAAATAATATCAAAAGAACTTTCAAACCACTATTAGAAACCTATAAATTGTTAGAAAAATCCATAAATTTGACTCTGTAACCTGCAATAAAATTTTAATTTTTGATAGTGAAATGACACATGACATGATGGATGCCCAATGATATGATACATGCTCTAAATGATGGATACATGCTCTAAATGATGATATATATGGCTATAAAATAGATTAGTGTGGCTTTACTACATGTGGGAAGAATAACATGTACACATGGGTTTTAGTGGATACGCACCCAAAAAAGGTACATGTGTAGGTAAAATATGAGTCAACACAAGTATTGAATAACACACTGCGCATCCCGAGGAGGGGTGTGTGCAAGTTAATGCTGTGCTACATGGATAAGGATAGGTACATGTGCCTTTGTAAAATGGGATTACAGTCAAAATCAAAAGTAAGCAAATGGGTGCGTGACCAGGATGATGGGTGTGCACCCATGATGATGGATACACGTTGGTTCAAGATGCCTACGCGTACCCCGTAAAACCAAAAAACCATGGAAATGAAAATTTCAAAAAAAGCAAACAAGTTAGTTTTCCACCATTAAAACCTATTTCTAGCTTGAACCCATTAAATAATCATGCAAAAGGGAGATTTAGCCCACCTAAAGTTATAAATCTATTAGAAAACAAGCTATTTAACCCTAAAAAGCATGAAAATGGTTAGATATGGAAATGAAAAGCTCAAAAATGACTTCTAAAGGACTATGGAGTAAGTCCCACCAGGCGTGCCAAATGTGAACAAGGAAAAGTTGCAAAAGCTATGAAAATGGGGTAAGAACACTTAAGAAACCCCAAATTTTAAACAAACAAATCAATGGACCATCATGATAAGAAATAAGCAAGGATTCATTACTTTGCATGCATTAATCTTGAAGTAAACAAGCAAACCTAACATGTCTAGTTATCCTCTATTCTTGAAAGCTTTGTAAATGAACCTAATAAAGATTCTAAGCAATCAATTTGTGATTATGAGAATGGGAGCTCACCATTAATGGCTACAAAGCCATATGGTTCTTCCCATTTACTCAAAGCTTGAGTGTGTAGTGAAATAGAAAAGAAAATAGCTCAATAAACAAATGAAAAGAAGCTCTAAATCCTAAAAAAATACTATAGTTTATGTTAGAAAGGAGGAAGTGTTCTTAGAAAAGGTCTAGGGGTAGTGGGGTATTTATAGGTTTCTAATTTCAGAAATGAAATGATTTGGGTGCATGTGGGACAAATGAATAAGATAAAAACAAAGTGAGTCACTTTATAGGCTTAGAAGAGGTTAAACATGCCTTAGGCTAGTTAATCTAGGTTTAGGCTAATTAATCTAATTAGTGAGGAATTAGGAGTTTGAGAGAGTTGTGAGAGGGGTCTACTCAATCCCATGAAATGGATTGATAGCCTAGGAAGCTAGTAGAAGTGGTTTAAAGGAGATAAGAAGAGGATTTAGCTAATAGAGGCTATATTAGCTTGATTAGTCAGTTATAAGAGGAATATGACCAAAAGGATGTTGTAAAAGGAGAATTAGATAGGCCTAATTGAAAGGGTCATCAATTTACGAGGAGGAGAATAGTTAGTGCAATATTAAGAATACTAAATGAATGTTGCACTACATCTCGGACTCCAATATAGTTTTAGGTGTGTGCGTGTGGAATTGTGTCCTAGGTTCTCTTGTGTGTGTCACACTTTGTGAGTAGCGAGCAATAACTAGATGTAGAATGTAAATAATGTGTGCATGGAATATAATAAACTCCCCTCCTATGAAGTGTGATGCAGATGAACCCGCCTTTGTCCCTTGTGATGGATCTAGATGGATGCAAATGGAGTAGTATAAGCCTTTGATGGATGTAACCTTATGATAGTAAGTGCTTAGTGCTTGGTCCCTCATTATGGTCACATAAATTTATATTTATATTGTTCTCTTGCTTTAATTTCGTAATCAACCCCGAAAAGGCTGACCACCAAAAATATAAGAAGCTCAAATGGATATAAAGTGCCCAAAAAGTGAGAGGAAAGTGCAAAGAGGATCAGGGTGCTTGGGGCACCCTAGTCAAAAATAGGGAAAAACATAGTATGAAATTACAGATCTGGGAAAGTATGGGCGCAAGATCAAAAGTAAAGCAACAAAAAACAATGCAAGATGGCCAAAAATGGGTTAAATAGTACTCTTTTTCACTTAAGAACCATATGGATAGTAGTATGAGACCCGAGACTCAATAATTACCCAAAGTGCATGATTTTGTGTCTACATGAGAAATTTTTTAGGAAAAACTCCTCCCAAAAGATAAAAAAGAGAAGTGCTTAGAAAATATATCTCAATAGATAATCCTTCCTATAAGAACATAGAGAATCCCTTAGAAATAAAGAGAGAAAGAAGAGAATAAGAGAGGACTATCTATCCCCTAGAAGATGAAACCTCATACACCCCCAATAGATCCCACAAATGAAGAATCCAACTCCTATTATAAGAATTGGTGAAGACTTCATCACAATAACAATTCCCAACACTACACTAAAATATTATGGATCATTGGAAGAAGTAATGAAGAATATCTTTAGATATTTCTTAACAAATCCAATACTCAATTATGACAAGTGTTTATGAATCAAATCAAGTACCAAATAGGACTCGAAATGTTTCCTATCATGAATATAAGAATTGAACCAAGAACCAAGTACTTATGCATAAGGTGTCAACATGAATGATGATGGAGGTGAATCATAGGATTCAAGAATGCAGTGGTTTCATCATATACGTGCATGTAATGGTGGAGAAAATACATCTAGAGAGAGAAGAAGAAACTCTATCATAGTTAACATCAAAGAGAGGACAAATATCCTCAATAGTGTCATCAAGATCTAAAATGTGAGTACACAAATATATAAGAAATGTCTAGTAAGAAGACATCTCAATGAAGTGGATCATATAAATATGGAGAATCATACTATATAGAATCAATGGAATCCCTAGAGTAAGAAACTTTGAACTCGATGAAACACCAATTAATGGAGGAATGTTTATCATTGTAGTGTAGACACCAAATTTTGGTATCCCCCGTACCTCATCCCACGTCCGTTCCCTTCGTCATCATTCCTCACATACATATCTCTCTTCCTATTCAAATTTCCTCTTTCCCTCCTAAATCCCATTTATTCAAATTTCCCACCTTATCCCACCATTTGTTTTACTTCCCTAATTAATCCCTAATCACCATTAATTATCCCTAAATCCCTTCATTAATCCATTTATCCTCCCTAAATTCCCCTTTTGTCCTCTTTAGGCCCTCATTTAATAATTTTACCTCCCCTTTGCCTTTATTTAATATTTTCCTACCTCTCACCTACCATTTATCCTTTCCATGCAACCCTAACCCATCTTAATCACCCGAAACCCTAATCCCACCTCATAAGGGATCATTATCTCAAGTTGATCAATCCTCCACCACCCAAATCAATGGACCGCCACGATTCTTTGGTGACCCATCCAAGTCAACGTCGACCGTATAAATATGACCATACCCCTCCTCTCTTGAGGATGTAACTTTTGAGACTTCGGGATTTCTTGTGATTTTGGATTCATTTCTTGCTCTTATTTGCATCTGTTTTCACCACCTTGGAGCCACCTTAGAGATATTTTTCATAAAATTTAGAGATTTAAAGATTTATCTTTACTTTGTATCATAACTTTGCATGCTTGGAGACCCCATTGTTATCCCATCATCACTTTGTGCATCAACCTTATAGCTTCATCGCCATCTCGTATTTCTGCCATTGCATTATCCATCTTCAACATCTATCCACAATTAATCATTTCCATCCATTCTCATCTATCAAACCTAGATCCATCCCGGTTGTCGTCGACCCAGTTAGGTCTCCATCAACCCGATCCACATTTGTTTGATTTTCTATTATCCATTCCGCCACCATTTGTTTTGATCCCTTAGCCCCTCGATCTACCGATCTTACCTTTCTACACACTTGTGGCTTCAAATATCACTTACATCACACTCAGTCACAGTAGAACTAATTATCGGTTATCACATTCATCATCGAGATCCATAAATTTTCTTGCATCTTTCTGTTTCACTCGAGATCTATCCTCTCTGCATCATCTCAACATCATATTCGCCCAAATCAGCTTCAAAACAGTTCCTCTAAAATTTCCTTTTATGCATATCTTTTTGGTCTATCTTGCCCCCTTTGGCATCGAATCATCCCTACTGAGTCCTAGGTTTCTATCGACCCAAAATGGTTTGGTTCAATTTTTCATCATTTATTGTTATCATATCTGCATTTTATCTTATCTAGTTCATTTCAGATTCTTTGTTTTAGTTCAGATTCTATTGCATCCTATTGCTTATCTATCATCACTTTTATCTATATTTTATCAAAAAGTGGGTTGACATCCATCCTAGGAAGTTTTCACTTCTCGGGACCGACATTTGTCGAGCAATCCACCCCTATCTACTAATCATTTTGTGTTGAGTTTCTCTTTGTTGTGCAGAGTAATCAAGCTTGTTACAAGGAGGATATTTTGTGCCCATATCCATCATCATCTCATCTAGAGGTAGCCTTAAACCCTCTCATTATTGGAGTTACTTATTTTCTTTGTTACCATTTCACTAATTTGAAATAGGAGCGAGAAAATTTGGTCAACATGTAAAGAATCACTTATATCCCTTAAGAAATCAACTTTAAACTCTAATGAAATAAGAAGTGATGGATGAATGTATTGAAAAGAGGAAATGTCATCAATGGTTTCATCTAAATTTGAAATACGAGACTCTACGAATAAAGAAGCTATTTTTGGTAGGTATGTGTCCTAATGAGGTGAATCTGGAAGAAATATATGATCTTACTACAAAAAATCATTGGAATCTCTTGAAGAAGAAACCATCAACTCTAAAATAACAAGTACAAGGTGAATTCCATGATCCCACTACAAATAATCACTACAATATATCAAAGAAGTGACTCTGAACTTTAGATTAGAAACAAGTATAAGAGGAATGTCACGATTCTACTATAAACTATCACGAGAATCTCTCAAAGAAGTGAATCTAGACTTTAATGTAATAAAAAAATTATCCTCAGTTTTATATGGGGTATTAGTAGTAGGAAAATCGAGTAGTGATCTCAAAATATTCCACACATAAATGGTTTTATGAGGAAGATTCAAATTTAAATGGAGAATCATGGTCTACAAATTCCATATGAATGTTTAAGTAGGGCACTCAATATACATAAGTTGATGTTGAATATCCTCAGGAATAGTGAGAAATATTAGCATGTAGACCATGACATTTTTGTTCAACCACTTCATCTTCTTCTTGTATTCATTAGGCTTAAGAATGATTCCAAAAAGATAGGGCATTTGATAATATAATATGCAAGGATCATGTATCCCTTGTTTATAGGAAAAATAGTTCTCTGAATTTATTCAGAAAATAAAATGATGGAATTTAATACTAAAACCCATGATGAAACCCCTCAAAATGGAACTTTATCTTAGTTTGATATTACATTACCCCAATATATGACACTTTATAATGTAGTGTGAATACCATTTTCACGAGGCTTCACAGTGTATCATAGAAGAAGAACAATAAAATGAAAGTAACACAAGTGAAAAGAGCTTACAAAAATATAAAATTAAAAATAATGGTACCTCAAATGAAATTACCAACATAAAGGTATGCCTTTTATAAGTTCCTCACTCTTGCAAAAATTCAACACCTAATCTTATGCCTTACAAAAAAACATATGTTTCATAAGTTAAGCCCCTTTGGGCTAATTGTGACTAGGGGATAAGGATAGAAAAAGTGGTGAGTGATCCTTATCCGAACAATTAAACTTCTCCACATATGCTCTTACCTTTGGTGGGGAGTTGCACATTTGTTTATATCACTTTTGTGATAGCTTATCAAAATTCCCTAGGGTTAGGGCATGCCCACATTAAACATAGTTGCATGGTCATTCACTATGTCATCACCTCAAACAACGTGCACAAAAGTATAGTTGATCCCACACCGATACAACCAAAACCATGAAGATATATAATAGATACGGGGATATTCATGTCGAACAATATTAACACATGAGTTTCACTCATGTCAAACAATAAAGGGAACCACATAGGTATAGTTGAGCAAACAATTGAACAACAAGGATAGTTATGGTGCCAAAAAAAAGGTACAATACCCAACATCATATATGTCACACAAACACAACTATCCTTAATAACGAATGTGGCCATTGAATATTTCAAACTGAAAAACACCCATTAATTTTCTGGAAAAACTAAAAAACCCAAACTTTGGCGCAATACGGAATTCCACCAAATAACCCAAAGATGACCATAAATACCCAAAATACCAGATCATGCCTACTTCAAAGCATTCAAGTTTCTTGTCAAACCTAAGGTTGTGGCATGATCTAGACTCAAAATAACAACTAATTTCTCCATAAAATACATGGAATAAAGACTTCCCTACCAAACCACCTATTTTCTTCACTCTTTTATGATTCTTTAGATCATCCAAAGATGCAAGAGAAAATCATGATTAGAGATCAAAAGATCTACAATAATAAGCTTGAAAAAATCCAAGATCCAAAAATAAGCACAAAAAAGTCATTTAATTACCAAAATGTGCTCTTATACCATGTGAGAATGTGGGCCAAGATCAAGTATTGATAAAAGATGAATGCACAAAGAGAGTAAAGTTGTGAGAGAGAGGAATCAAACATGAGCCAAAAGATATCTTGTATATTGAATGCATAAGAAAATAAATTTACAAGAGGTGTATAAATAGGAAGTGGGGAAATGTAACCACCACCTAAAAAGGTGCACTGCTTTGATACCTAAGCAAGCTAAACATGTGTAATAAAAACCATGCAATGGAATAATAAACCTACACTAACTTACCCTCTTCTTACCCATCATCTCATAGGTAACTTTCCTTTAAATAATCTATCTTATACTCTCGATAAATCCCTTATCAATTAAACAAATTGTAATAAAGAAAATGATCATTTCTATAAAGCTGTCTTCTTTTTCCTTCCAAAAATTTGGCTTTATTAACATAATTTTTTTCCAACTTTGGATTGCCCACATTATAATAAAAGAGTTGCGTGTGGTTTCAAACCAATATTCGACAACATGGGTCTAAGGTTCTTCCAGTTCTTCAAGTTTTGGAACTTTTCCTTTATCCAATGGATAGTCTCTTATAATCAAATTCTAAACCACTCACTAGTTTTGGCTATCCTTAAAATTCAATGCTGCAATAGGCTAGGGAAAGATGACCAAAACTCCTCATCTCTGACCTAAATAAATCATTCACAACATGTGTGTAAGTGTGTCTTGTTCTATTTACCTCACGTTGTAAAAATAGTCTCAACTTTTCTTCTGAACAAATTTATAATTTAGTTAATATAGGATTTGAAAAGAATAATGGATATCCAGATGTGGACATCAGTTAATTGGACACTGAGTGTTAGACTAAATTTTATCTTTCTGTTGATTAGTGGACTAGATACTAAAGAAAATCAAGAAACTCAAAGATGTAAGGGTTTAAGGTACATTAGAGTGAGGTAGTGATGAAAGGACGGAAGACAGAGATTTCTTTTTGTAAATTTGATGAACCTACACAACAAAGATAACTAAGAGGAAAATGGATTAGATGGTAGATGAGGGGGTTTCTGAAGAAGTCGAGTTCAAGAAGCATTAACTTCCTTATACGGATGTCAACCCCCGTATTTGATAAAAGAGGATAAAATAAATGGTGAAAAACTGGATAACATGTAGAAACTAAAACTAAACAAAATATGAAAATTGTAGAAATGGATGGAAAGTGTAGATATGATCTAAATTAACACCAATTTTTTTACCTAGCTAGGTTAACGATGACCCGGAGTAGTAGAAGTCTAGTTGACGGTGACTTGAGCAGATGGATCATAACAACAAGCTAAAAATGTAGATATGGAGGGATGTGAGTGTAAAGTAGATGACAAAAGAGACTGTAAAAAATGACGAGAAACCTATAGAGGAAGGTCGAGATAGGGAAACAAAAAGGATGTAAGAAAATATGGATTTGGATGGATTGGATAGCTAGCATGACAGGGGTTGATGGTGACTTGGCTAGGTTGGTGGTGACCAAAGATTGATAGGACAAATTTGGAATGAGCGGTTGGGTGACGAGAAAAGAATAATGATGGATACGAAGGCTGAAATAGATGACAGAGACATGAAGACATACTGATCTTGACATAGAAGGTAGAATGGATGATAAAACAGGGCCGAGTCGATGACGACTTAGTAGAAGTGACGATGATTTGGGTAATCCTAAATAATTTCGAAGGTGGATGGGTTGAATGGAAAACTTGTAGACATAATGACTAAGAGAAGAAGCTGGATCTAAAGCTCTGATGACAGTTGGACCTACAAAATGTTAGTGACTAAAAATAATAACAATGATAAGCAATGATAGCATAAATCAACAAAAGGCCAAGATAAACTCCCCAAAGTCTCCATAAGTGATACCAATAAGCTCAAATGGACTCAACAAAGTGAAACAAGCGAAAAGAAGCTCAAATACGAAGACAAGGTTGCAAAACGCAAGAGAATTATGATTATGCATCCTTTGGATGGGGGAATGTGGCTTTATAGGTCAATGATGACCCGAGTGGATCACCACCAACTACGAGGATTCATCTATTTAGGCAATGGCGGGATTCCTAACTTGAGGCATCACACCCTTTGAGAGCAAGATTAGGGTTTTGAAGGGTCTAGATGGGTTAGGGATGCATAAGGAAGTGAAATGGGTAGGTGAGAGATGAAATGGAGTAAATAAAAGCTAAGGGGAGCCTAGGGATGAACAACCGAGGAGTTCTAGGGATGATAAACAACTTAGAGGATAGAAATTAGGAATGATTAAGACTAATTAGATAATGAGATGAGGATTAGAGGATACTTGATGAGAATTAGAAATAAACTAAAATGGATAGGATAATAGGTGGGAAAGATGGGAATATTAATACGATATCAATTAAAATAAAAAGGGGTCTAGAAGGTGACCATGATGTAAAGAAGTGAACAAGGGGAGACAAGGGTAGTGATACCAATTTTTGGTGTCTATATTTGCCACTTTTGTCGAGTGGTTTGCGCAAGCAAGCCCACGAGACAAAAAATATGAGAAAGAGGTGAGATGGGATGATAGAGGATTGATGATAAGTTCCCCCTCAAACGGGGGATCAATGACACAAAAGGGGAATTTATCATAAGTTTGAAAAAGACAAATGAATAAGGGTGGGTGGGAAAAAGTAGATGGATAAAATGATGAGGTGAGGCAAGATGCCCCAAGCAAGAAGGATGCAAAAAAAAAGATGAAAAATATGGCGGCGATCTTAGGAATCACATCGGTAGGGAGCTAAGGTTACTGGTCTTGAGGAGATAATGAAAATGTCCTACAAGCTTGTGAGTCGGTAAAAATCATAGAAAAATAGAGGGAATCCAATGGGAAATAAATCAAATGGATGTAAACCATGGGAACCAATGAGTCATAGGTGTACATCAAAACTATGCACAACCAAATGCAAAAAGTAATGCAAAATCCTTCATACATGAGGAATCGATTGAAAGGGTATGTGGCCACAAGGGATGAGGATGGAAATAATGGTGCCCCAGAAAAGGGCATGAAAATGGTTGAAAAGGAAAAATATAAAAAGGTGATGAAATGGAAATGATCGAAGGGGTAATAAATATGGCCATAAAAGGTGAACTTTGAGAGTAGACACAAATGATGATATGGTGCCCAAACAAAGGACATGACAACGAAGGAGGGCAATCCAAATCGATGGTGAACAAAGTTAGTTGATTGAAACTAAGGTCGATCGAAAATGAACTAGGGGGTTGGCGAGGACTTAGGTTGGTGGCTATATAAGCCCAAAATTCGGTGACGATGCTCATTTGAAAGACTCAGAGCGACGATTTGATAACCTAGAGCTATAAAAGGAGAGTGATATTTGGAGAGAGATGGAGGTTAGAGGGATAGATATTGAGGTGATGAAATATATCCTAAGTGTTGAAGGTGCATAAGGACAGTGAAACAGGTGCGCACGGAAGGATAGTGGAATAGGGTGCACACGAGAAAAGTGAGGATTCAAGACTTAGCCGTTTTCAATATTAGGCTAATTATAGACATGGAGCATAGGGCATGTTTTTTATAAGAGTTGGAGATAACACAAAGGCTATTTCGGATGAGTGGAAGATAAATCGACATGCATAGTTTTGGAGCTAATAATAGGATTAGACTACAGTTGTATTATTAGATAATCTATTATTAGCAAGATTGCATGATTTTTTATTTATCATGTAAAGGGAACATGTCTATTCTTAGCATGAAGTATTTTTGAAGGTGCTTAGGCAATGAAGGGAAAATCCACACTACTTATAAATATGTATTGATTTGCATGATTTAGGTAGTACCAGGTTTTAGTAGAGTTATGACATGGATTCATGAGTGCATGTAACTGATGGTGACTATGTTATGTATGTATGAAGCTTATATGTTTTACAACAATTAATGTAATGGATCTTTGTGGCTGGATATTAGTGATTGATATAACTGAGCATGGATATTGTATGGTAAATATGATTATGGTACTTGTTTAATTATTCTTGCATATGGTTAAGATCTAGATCTAGTTTAAGCACTGCAATATACTTAATTATCTGTTATGGATATGGAATATTTATAAAATCATGTTAACTTAGTACCCTATCATAAAAGAGGACACTGGTACCCTTGCACACTTTGAGTGAGTGCTCAGTTCTGGCTGAGTGATGTGTCAATGTGCCTTGGGTTGTTGGTGATAAAATCTAGGCTACATTTTGGTTCCATTTAGAGACCTCTTTTTAGTTTTTTTTCCAGGATGTTGCATGATGAAGACGTATTGGTTGACCTTAGCCAGTATTGAGGAGTGGTTAGACAATCTAGAGGAAGAGTATGCTCATAGATTTAGCACTTGGACCTGAATTTAATGCATGCACGTGGGTTGAACAAAATCTATATCACGAGTTGTATGAGATGTTCTTCACCATTTTTCCTATAGAGCTATACTAGTGGTTGGTTACTTACACATCAAATAGAAATTAAAATTTTGAACACTTGTTTGGATGTAGGAAGAATTCCAATCTTTGCATGGTACAAAGTTGACTTTGATGTGCACCGTGGATCATTGGTGGAGTTGTGTTCTAAATAGCTATATTTTGGAGTATGCAGTTTCTCCTTATTCTTACCCAAAGGTTGTTGAGTTCTAGTTCTTGCACGAACCCAGAGGATCTTATCATGTGACATACCTTTAGTAGTTAAGATCTTGATCGTGACCTGGATTTGGAAGAGCGTCCTATGGCTAGCTAAACCCCACCACACGCAAGGGCAAGAGCAAGTGTAGTGAAATATGGTGGACCTAGTGGTAGAAAGATGGCTTAAGTTTAATGAAGTGTTCAAGAGGAATTTTCAAAGAAACATGAGATTGCGGAAAGAATGGTGTTGCAGAGGGAGATGGCTCATGAAGGATTTGGAGAATAAGTGGAATATGTGGAACCAAAGCATCTGGAACTCCCCCATCTGGGATAGCATGGTAGGGAACCCTCTTTGGTTTTGGATGAAGGTGCGTCTAAAGAAATATTGAGAACCGCGGGCATGCATCTGATCCTACCTAGTGACCTAGCCCTTACTCTTGGTTTTCTAGTTTCTACGATAGTTATCGGTAAACAAGATAGTGTGCGCATAAATGTAGTGATAGGTAGAGTCAATTTATAGTCAAGTTTAGGAGTTAATCAGGTAGCTTATTCATCTATGGTGGTGTAATCCTCGTATGCATTATTTGGTGGTCGGTTGGAGGTATCTTTTATGACACGTCATCAATACAAAACGTGGGCACATAGAATGCTGGAATTAGGTATGGAAGTAACACAAATTTGCGGAGGCCGTAACACAAGGCGGTGCATTATATGGCCCATTTCCTTCTATAGGAGGGGGATCGGGTGGCTCGGGATCTACCTAGGATCTAGTGGTTTTGGGTGCGGAGGAAACATAAGAGATAATCCAAGTTCTAGATTTAGTAGGAGCAGTCCGTACCAGCCCTAAAAATCTATATGGAGATGTATCTTCATCTTTCGAGTAAAAAGGATTGAAGATAAAATCGAGAACATGCATATGTGTGAAATAATATGGCGTGCAAAGGGGATTATAGCTCCAGAGCACAAGGCAAGTTATTGTGTAAATACTTTGCAAGGAACATGCATAAGCTCGGTACATGAAATATGATCCGAACCAGACTTGTGTAGATTATACCTCGTTATGTGATGCTTTCTTAATAGATTTTCACATACCCGAGTTTGAGTAGAAGAGTATCAACGCACTAAAGGACATCAAACAGGGCATGGTGAGAGTGTTCGGGAGTATGATGCATGGTTTAAAACCCTTTTATTAAAGTTATCTTATGACATACATCTAATTCAGCATGCTCAATGGTTCATTGGAGGTTTGATCATGCCTTTCAAAAGGGTACTCTCACACAAGAATTATACTGAGATCCGCGCGACGCACTTGCTTGAAGCAGCATTTGTGTGTCTTGAGGCGGTTAAGAGTGTAGACATAGGATTGAGCCCATTCTTGGAAGCTCAAATTTCAGTGATGGCGAAATAGTAAGAGAAATTATTAGCTAATTCAACATATGAGACATGTAGTGGAATTTGGTGCACAAATTATGTAGTAAAAGGACATACTAAGGATAGTTGTCCCGTAAATCGATGCCCGCCAAGTTGTTGGATTCGAGATCTGTCACTTGGATCATGATTCAAGTAGGTTCCCATTATTGCAACATATGATGAGGAAGAACATGTCTGTTACTGTAATATTTGTAGGTCTACCACACATGATATTGATAATTGTAGGTTGATTGATCAGATTCATGATGCCATTGATATTGGTGTACGTCGTCAAACGAGTGTTGCAAATAATTCTTAGGAAATAGGTGAACATCATGATCATAATAATAATGAAGGACACTCTGATGGAGGCCGAGGTAGAGGTCAAGGTTACCACGGAGGATTCAGAGGCCGAGGCTGTAGCGGTGGAAGGAATGAATTTCCACGAGGAACATGTTATACATGTGGATCCCCTGATCACTACATGTGTGAATTCCCTCGAATCTTGTTTGTTATTATAGCGGAAAGAACCATAACTATGAAGAATGCTTGAACTTGTATGAACAATTGACTAAGAAGTAAAAACATGATAAGGGTGCGGGAATGGTTAGAGTATAGAGCGTTGTGGAAGATCAGTGGATGCCGAAGTTAGCACCTGATTATGAGTTGGTGCCTTTGAAGATCACTACACGCTTTAAGGCTGCACACACTAGGGAAGTTCCAAATTAGAAGCCCGTTATTACAAAGGAGGTACTACATGCAAAATATACAGACCCTATTCATCAAAAGGAAGTTTATCAAGAAACCATGGAAGTTATTAGAAGTTTTTAGGGTGAGATACACTGTTTAAAAGAGCAGTCGCAGAAGTTGGAGCATGCAAACAAAATGAACTTGCTCAGAAGGATATTGATGATTTGAAGTAGGTTTGTAAGATGTTGTGACAAGAGAACATCATTCCTTTATTGGGAGAATGGTTAAAGGGAATATTCCACATGCTAGAGTTGAGCATGAATGAAATATTTTGCATGCTAACCTACCTCCTCATAGTTTGGATTATGATAAGGAGATCACTTTGAATGTTGTTGTTGATGGATGGATGCTAAGTAACATTTTGATTGATACAAGAAGTGAATGTAATCACTTTGGACACATGGATTTAGATGGGGAAACCACCATTATAGTCATCTTCAAATGTGTTGTTTATGGAAAATAGGACTAAATCCATGCCAATTGGAGTCTTGAAGGATGCTACAATCACTATACAAGGGGCCAAGTTTACTGGGGACTTTGAGGTCTTGGCACTTGCAGAGACAAATTTTTTTCTATAATTGCTTAGGAACCCTTGGTGTTATGCAAAAATGATGGTCTACACTTCAATAAAGGTTATATAAGTTTTGAGAACAAGGAAGAGCGTGCCATAATTCCTTTGGCAGATGGAAAAGTTGCACCCTATGTAGAACCTTTGAGTGAAGAGGATTTGAACAAAATTTATGTGCGCACCATTAGGGATCCTGAAGTGCTCGAGCCATCAAAATAAGGATTTCTCTAATGTGATGCTATACAATATATGAGTGATACTACCCCATGTGGGATAGTCTATGAGTGATACTACCCCCATGATGCATAGTCTATGGATTATGAATAGAAAAGAGTGGATGTTTTGGATGGTAAGGATTAATGAAAATAATAATATTCTATCCCCATGTGGGAAAGAATGGCATCATTAAACGCAATGAAGAATGTTTATGGTAGAAGAGTCATCTTCTATAATTTCTAGATGGTGAAGGGGAAGGGACCTAATCTAATTTTCACACTAATAGGTGACTGGTCCCAAGGTGATGGTGGAGAATAAAAAAATCTAGAAGTGATAGACACGGTGTCATCCATATCCATGGCTTCATGGGATGAAGAAGGCATGTCTATAAGCATCTTAGATGATGGGATGGTGTTGGGGGTTGCTCCTAATAGCCTAATAAGAACTTTTCATGAGGTTTGTAGCGTTGATCGATAATAAGGCCATGTGCACCATGTTCATAACGTCCCATGTTAAATCCTTTCCATGCACAATGGTGAAGATAGGTGTGGGTGAATGATGGTTTGTCGAGGAAGCTATAACCTCAATATATGGCTTGGTGTGAGGATGATCAATGACATGAGAAGAGGGGTAATTGATACCACCATAGATGAGGTTGGTTGGAAGATGAGGTGGGACAAAAGGAACGATGTCCCCGACCTTGGGTTGGTACATTGGAGCTTTTTCAGGTCTACCGAGGTGATGAGGCATAGGGAAGGTGTTGAACATGAGAAGACGATACTCCCCCAGTGTAAGTTTTTCCATGACTTTGTCTAAGGAGTCATCATTGAGAAGCTTGGATGAAGAGATGGATGAGCTAGTGGATGGTTGAGATGGGTTGTTTTTGGGAATGAAGAAATTTTTAGGGTGATAAGTCATGTTTCATGATTGGAAGGGAGGAGCATCATTGGGAAGTGTCAATATGTTTCCCTCATGTTTGTACTTGATGCAACGATGAAGTGTGGAAGGGACACAACACATAACATGAATCCAAGGTCATCTAAGAAGAACATTATATTGAAACTCCTTCTATGATATAGAATACTTCATGGAGGAGCTTCTCACCAATGTTGATAAGAAGGAAAATCATTCCTAAGGTAGGAGCGATAAAGTCATTGAATGTACAGAGGACGCTGGTGTTTGGATGATAATGGTTTTAGGGATATTGAGTTGATCAAAGGTATGTGATGGAATGATGTTGATACTTTCCCATTATTGATCGTGGATCATCGAATGAAGATGTCATTAATTATGACTATGATGAAAAGGGGAAGGTCATGCTCCTCAGGTGGAATGTATGAGATCTCAACATCATCAAATGAGATGGAAGCAGAAGCCACAAGTTCTCCTATGAGGGATGCAAAAGGCTAAGTTTCATTAATAGATGTTGGAATACGTTTCAAGGCTTGTTTGAGGGCATGCCTATGATATGGCGAGCTTTGGATGAGCTCGTAAAGTGACATATTAATTGAGGCCTAATGAGGGTGTTTGACAATATTTTGTTCAATAGGCTGAGGGGCGGCTAAGATATAAACCTTAGGTTTTGATGATGATGAGGATGGAGATGAAGTGAACTACTTGGGAGGAGATATGGTGACAAAGTTATTTGATTTTGGTTTGGCCGTTGGTTTAGAATCATATGGACCAGATCAAGTGGCTATCTGTTGATTAATAAGGGATGAAAATCTTTAGAAGATTCATCACTTGGTGGTGGAATGGCCGCAAAATTCTGTGATGAATGAGGGGACTTATGAATTTTGGTGGATGAAGTTGATAATGTAGATGTTGGAATGGAGGTAGAAGGAGGGGATTGAATTGTTTCAAGAATAAGGTCATCCTCCTCAATAATATTATGGATAATGGTTTGGAGTGCTTTGCAATGTTCCGTGTCATGTCTAGGGGTGCAGTGATAGGTGCAAATGAGGTTGGAGTTAAACCATGATGGCTTCTTACTATGTGGATCAAAGGCCTTGATAGGAGGAAGTGTGATGGTGGAAATTTGAAGCAAGTGTTGAAGGACCTTTGCATATGATTCAACCAAAGTATTAGGAGGTGCCTTATCTTTGTGAGGATTCTTATTCTTAGAGGAAGAGGTGGATTCTTGAGATGTGGGTGTGTGAGATGACTTGGATGTTGAAGGTTGAGTCTTAAAATTTTGGGTTTTGATGTCTTGGATTCAAGTTTAGTGATGGTTGGTGTTCTAGAAGAAGAAGTGTTGGATGGTTTTGACTTGGATTGATTGGTGGGTTGAGGTGTTTTTGATGAAGGGGCTGACCCTAGGAGAGATGGATGTGGTCCTAAGATAGATGATGTGGCATTGGATTATTTGATCTTAGATGGAGGGATGTCTATATTTTTGTGAGGATGTGAAAGAGACCTTTGAGGAAGCATGCCAAGGGTCTTATATTTTGTTTATGAAGAGGTACCCTTGGGAGGGATGAAAACAATATCAATTGGAGATTCTGAAGGTTGTGTTGTTGGGGTTGATATTGGTGGAGGGAGTAACTTGTGTTTGATGAGATCTAAAGAAGGTGAAGATTGGGTTGATGTGGAAGTGTCTGATTGTGTAGATGAGATGGGAGGATCACTTGAAGTCATTGCAAGTTGGAGTGATTTAAAAAATTATTCAAATGATGAGAATGATGTGGGAGGAGAAGATGGTGTAGATGTGGTCACAATAGTTGATGTGGTTGGTGCGGGTAAAAGTGTGGAAAGAGGAATTGGGACCAGTGCTAAGGATGAATCCGATATAATAAGTGGGGGTGAAGTAGATATGGGTGAGGTAGTAGGTATGGTCAAATCCAATGAAGTGGATGTGACAAGTGATGAAGTAGATGTAGGTGTAGAATCAATGGTAGATGTCAATGTAGATGTAGATATGATTGGTGTAGAGATGGGGACAAGTGTTGGTGGAATTATAGATATAGGGATGATGTCCAAAGAAGAAGTGGGTGTAATAGTTGGTGAAGTAGGTGGAGTTGTTGATGGGGTAAGATCTTGATCAATGGTGTTGGTAGTGTTGATGGTGTTAATGGTGTGAGAATTAGGTGGTTGAGATGTAGGAGGAGTGGTTTGATTTGTTGGTGCATGATTAGGAAATGGTTGTTTAAAAACATCAAGTGGTTGATTTGGAGGTACATTAGGGTTATCCACTTGAAGGTCACCTTGGTCAATGAGTTTTTGGACAAGATATTTAAAGGTTCAACATTTCTCTATATCATGTCTCGTGAACTTGGTGGTATTTTCAATAGTGATCCTCATGGTACCAAGCCGATTTAGGTCTTGATTCATCGAATGTTCAAATGGGGGAAGTGTGATGAGATGGACAACCATCAACTTATCGAATATCAAACTATATGAATCTTCAAGAGGAGTATATTTAGGTGTCGGTCTAGGAGCTCTTTGTTAAGGCCATTTGCTAGATGTGGGTGTGGAAGAAGACTTAACCACCATGACATTGGTTGCATTGTTACATTTTTCATTTTGTGTGGATGGTTTAGTAAAATTTATTTTTGGCTTGTTTTATTTAAGCTTAAGTTGGACTTGCTCAAGGGCACGAGTCTCGAGTTTACGAGCCATAGTGAAGGCTTCTTAAAAATGTTTGAAATGATTGGATTGGTAAGGTGGATGAAATATGCATCACACAAGAGCATGAAAATAATTCAATGATCTTTAGTACGTAGAAGGGAAAATGATAATTGATTTATGATTCCATGCCACCATGTGAAATTTTTTGTGATAGACTTGTTGAATTTTCAAATGGAATATAAGTCTGTAATGGTGATCTTACATGCAATATTAATTGAAAAATTTTCTAGGAAGAGTTGCGCAAGTTGGGTAAATGATAATAATGAGTGTTGGGGAATGCCATTGTACCAATCCAACTGGGACCGGCCAAGGAAATAGGGAAAGTATGAAGCATGAGATCTTGATCATGGGAAATGAGATAGCATGCATGCCTAAATGCACAAAGTGTTGTTGGGGATCTTCCTTACTGTTAAATTTGGTAAATTTGGGAAGTTCCCAATGAGGAGGATATGGTTTGATGGGGCTGATGGATGGATAGGTTCGTTGTAAATTTTTTCATAAGATAATGTGACCTTAGGTCCCAAGGTAGCAGCCTTAAGGCTAGCCAACCTATTCATCAAGGCATGCATGGGGTCATTTGAAGTGATTGGATGAGAAGTGAGTGGTTGTGATTGCATGATGTGAGAATTAGTTTGATAAGGTTGTTGATAGGCTTGTGAATAAATGTGTGTTGGGGAATTTTTTTTCGAGGACGAATGTATGTCATTGGTTGAGTTTGGAGATGTTGAGAGCTAAGGACGTGATGTGATTGTTGATATTGGGTTGGTTGTTGAGGTATATGATGAGTGGGGATATGAGTGATGATTGGTTGGGATTTTGGTGGATTAGACACTATGTAATGAGAAGTGCTCATAAGAGGAGGTTGAAAGGTGATTACATTTGCATGAATGTGTGATGTGAGGGGTAAGGACTGATTATGATGTTTGGATAAGGGAGGCAATGTTTGTGTTTGTTGAAAATATTGGATAGGGACACTAGTGATGATAATGGACAAAGAGGTGATAGGAATGGAAGTGGTGATAGTTGTATTGATTGGAGGTAAATTAGGAGGAATGGGTGTGACTAGTTGAGTGGTTTGATGAGGTGGAGGATTGGTAGAAGAGGATGGATCAAACTCATGTTGGGCCATAACGATCTCATTCATGGCTCTAGGGAAAAACAATGCAAGTTGCGAAGAAAGAACTTGGGTTGTTTCAGGATTGGAATGATAATCATAGATTTTTGGAGAGGAGGCCCATCAATAAGAAGTTGGGTTGAATTCCTAAGAAGGTAATCATAGAGGGTTATGAGATTAACATCGAGAAGCTATTGGAACTCCACACTACCATGAGGGATAATGGGAGGCCCAAAAGCTTCAAACCGACGCAACGGATGGAGGGGTGGATGGTATAGATGGCATGGATTGATGATGTATGAAAGGTTTGGTCTTAACATAGGTGGTGGTTTGAACAAGAGGTCCTTGATGAGGCACATTGATGATCAAAGGTTGGGTGACCATGGAAGAGGTAACCATAGGCATGGATGAGACAATGGCCATAATAAAATTTTTTTGGTATGAAGTGATGGAATTGTTTAACGCAAGAATTTGTTCCATTTTCCTAGCTAAAGAGCATGTGATAACGGGCATGAAACAAAATAAGAAAACAATAGTTATACTAGTTAAGACAAACAAGTCAAGAATGCAATGTTTTCTTTATCTTGATTAATTTAGAAAATGTGGAAAAGAAAAAGGGAATGGATAATAAAGGTACCTAGGAAATGGAAATCTAAGGTTGGTTTTAGATAGTTTTAGATGGGGAGTCCTTGATATACCCAAAGGTACATGAGGCCCGAATCTGTGTAAGATTTATAATGTGGCTAGAACACCGTGGCAATTTTCCTATTAGGTGATGAAATCCCAATCAAATCTACCTGGTAGGGAATGCATAGATGTATGAATTAATGTGTGAGTTTGATTGTGTGTGATGAAATGTGAAATGCAATAAATTAAACCCCTACTTATACTAGGTTTACAAGAAAGAATGCAAGAGGTTCATTTTAAGCTCAAAACCAAATATGGATATTTGATGAGGACAATCACACAAAGAAGGGAAAATGAGATGCAAAAAGGAGAAACTAAGACAAAAGGGAAATAAGCTGGAGAGTGATTTTAATTTTTATTTGATCTTCAAAATAAATCAAGCAAAGAGAAATATCAAGCAATCTAAAATCCCAACATGAACAAGAAAAATTAAAGCCTCTACTTGCAATGTTAGTGGAAAATGGAAGAAATATGGAAAATGAAACAAACTGCAAGAGACTCACCTAAAAGTGTGGTCCCATCAAGCGTGCACGAATGTTGGACTAAATTTTCTCTTTCCTGTTTAGATTAGTGAACTAGATACTAAAGAAAATCAAACAACTCAAATATGCAAGGGTTTAAGGTACCTTGGAGTGAGATGGTGATGAAAGGACATGCATAAAGTAGATTTATTTGCTACAAATTTGATGAACATGCACAACAACTAAGAGGAAAGTGGATTAAATAGTAGATGAGGGGGTTTCCTGACAAAGTCAATTTCAAGAAGAATTAACTTCCTTATATGGGTGTCAACCCCTGTATTTGATAAAAGAGGATAAACTTAATGGTGAAAACTAGATAACATGCAAAAATTGAAACTAAATAGAATTTGAAATAACATAAATGGATGGAAAATGTAGATCTGATTTAAATCAACAATAATTCTTTTTACCTAGTTAGGTTGACGATGACATAGGTAGAAGAAGTCCAATCGATGGTGACCAGAGTAGATGGATCAAAACAAAAAGCTAAAAATGCAGATCTAGAGGGATCGAGTGTAAATCGATGACGATAGAGACATGCAAACACTAACAAAAACCTATAAAGGAAGTTCTAAGACGGAAAAAAAAAATGATGCAAGAAAATATGGATTTGGATGGATGGGATAGCTAGTAGGACTGGGGTTGATAATGACTTAGCTCGGTTGGTGGCAACTAAAGATTGATAGGACAAATTTGGACTGACCAGAAAGTAGAATGATGGATCTGAAGGCTGAAATAGATGACATAGACATGAAGACAAACCGATCGGGATTGGAAGGTAGAATGGACAATAAAAAGGGCCGGGTTGATGATAACGACAACCTAAGCGAGTCCTAAACAATGTCAAAGGTGGATGGGTTGAATGGACAACCTACATACATAATGTCCGAGAGAAGAAGCTAGATCTAAAGCTCTAATGGTAGATGGACTTGCAAAATGTTATTATTTGAAAAATAATAGCAATGATAACATAAATCAACACAAGGCCAAGATAAAATCCCCAAAGTCTCCACAAGTGATGCCAACAAGCTCAAAGGGACTCCAAGAAGACTAAAACAAGCTGCAAAGAAGCTCAAGCACGAAGACAAGGTTGTTAAATGCAAGGAATTCTAATTATGCATCCTTTGGATGGGGAGAATGTGGCTTTATAGGGTCAATGACCCATGTGGGTTGCCACCAACTGCATGGGATCTATCCATTTGGGTAGTGGGAGGATGCCTAACTTGAGGCATCACACCCTTTGAGAGTGGGATTAGGGTTTTGAAGGGTCTAGACGGGTTAGGGCTGCATAGGGAAGTGAAATGGGTAGGTGAGAGATGAAATGGAGTAAATAAAGGCTAAGGGGAGCCTAGGGATGAGAAACTAGGGAGTTAGGGATGATAAACAACCTAGAGAAGAGAAATTAGGAATGATTAAGACTAATTAGATAATGAGATGAGGATTAGAGGATAATTGATGAGAATTAGCAATAAACTAAAATGGATAGGATAATAGGTGGGAAATATGGGAATATTAATAAGAATATGAATTAAAATAAAAAAGGGGTCTAGATAGGTGACCATGATTAAAAGAAGTGAACACGGTGGTTCAAGGGTAACAATACTAAATTTTGGTGTCTACATTGAGCTTAGACACCAAATGTTAACACAAGCTATATGTGATTGTTAGTTGATAATGTTATGTAACTGGTTAGATCTTATATACAAAAAGGTGGATATAATTTATTAAATGTTATGTAACTGGTTAGATCTTATATACAAAAAGGTGGATATAAGTTATTAAAGACACACAATCAACACAAATTCACGATTAATTTTGAAATAGGCATATGAATTCAACATTTAATAGATAATAACAATTAAAGCGTAATAACATAGAGACATATATTTCCTAGTCTAACTCTAATATATATATATATATATATATATATATATATATATATATATATATATAATTTAGATTACAAAGACCACCAAATATATTAATTCCTCCTCGATACTTTGTTCTTACTCTATCATACAATCTAATTTATACCTTCTACTCACACTTACACATACATACTCATATACTCCACAAACTATACCTACTCAATCTTCACTTGTAGTCGTACAAACTATATGTGCTATAGATATTTGTGACTATTATTCACATCTATCATACAAACAGATTCATCCTCAAAGCTATGAATCATTATCCCGTGTCTCATGGGTTTGTGTAGTGTTGTGACACTTTTCTTAACATGTGAAATACTATAAAGGATGATGTAGTCAATGTTTTTGATTTACCCGATAAAGAACCTTGTCAACAATCCTAATTCATATTCGAGTAAAATATAATAAATTACTCTAGCATATATGAGTTTACTAAGAATGTAAAAATAGGTTTCTAGATTATTGCACCATTTTTAGCGATATATAATGACAATGATATGAAAAATGTGTGTGTCATATGTTTATGATGTCATCAAGTTGTGATGCAGCCTAGAATTTACTAGATAACACCCTAGTCGCGTTAGCACATCACTCGGCCTTGTCGAGCGCTCTCCCGAAGAGCGCAAAGGTACCGGAGTCCCTCTTTAGGGTTACTATAGCAGGATGTTAGCATGATGAAGGAAGAAACATATAGATTCATAACTAATCCATCATTCTATAATGCATGCTACCCTCATATCTATGAAAGAACAAGCTTAAACAATAATCATGATTGAATTAATAACATGCACTACTCAACTACACACAGAATGACACTTAGATTCAACAAATATCTTCCATCTATTAATAAATACAGAAGCTCCTTACAATATTGTCAATCTATCTTTGATGCATGTATGGATCTCGATACAATAATTCAGTCATATGCGTATATCCCTATACCACACATACATACACACACTCTATATATTCTCTATTACACACACACTCTCTACTATGTACCTAACATCACATATATAGGGTGGGGAATTTTCCTTCACCGCTTATCTATTCTAGAAATAGGCTGCACGCTATTGATAGCCACATGCCATTTACATGCATAACCACACATACAAGTGTGCTATCTATAGACATCTTGCAGTTAACTGAAGTGTCAATTCTATTCTTAGTTCATCTCCATGCAAAAACGCTTCGATCCACTTCTCCAAAGATAGAAAATGCATGGCACGCATGTATTTGCATCATTGGTGTGTTCCACACGCCATCTTCTAAAAATAGGTCTTCATGCTCAAAATCGGCTAAGTCCTAAAAGCTGAACTTGCCTTCCATGCGTGGGTCCTTCCTATCCTTCCGCGCCCTTGGTTTCAGGCCTTCTATCCCACACAAACTCCTTGTGTGATCTTTGACAAGTATTATTTGATCAACATTACCCCACACTAATCTCATTGTCATCCCAACAATGGGTATCTTCAAAAATTGAAGTAAAGAATAGAAGAATGGAAAGAATAAGAATGAAAGAATGTAGATAAATAAAGAATTTCTATGAGGTTATGAGGTAACCTCCTCTGTATCAATTTGAAGTATCAAATCTGGATACTCCTTTATTTCGGCCTCCAAAACTTGCCATTCAGTGAGTGCTTGTTCTACTTTTTATGGGATGTCCAAAATAATGAATTCCAACTCATCCCTCGTAATCTCTCCTTTCTCATTCTACAGAACTAACACAATGCTGGACATTGATGTCATTCTCCCTTCTAAAAGATCCATCTTCTGCACAATTAGCTTCCCAAGCTCTTCCAACCGAGTCTTGTGTGGTTCTTGTGCTACTGCTAGGGCCTCGCGCTTCTGCTTAACCATTGAAAATCTTTCTGCACAGCCCAATGTCTCATCCTTCATCACTTTCTGGACCTCATTTTTTTCTTCTAGGGTCTTTATGTTGATAAGCGCCTCTGGAGCTGTGCATATGTTTAAATCTGGTATGCTTTGTTCAATACTTCATGTAATGCTTGCAACAACCCTTCATAAGATGCAATATTTCACATCACTGATGCTTTCTCCCGTTCAACATCTTGCTTTGAGCTTCTTGGTGCTGGCATGTACAAAGGTTCATCTTTAAGTACCAGTCCACCAACTTTCCTACATAGTGTATCACTGAAGGAAATGTCTGTGGTACCTTGGCCTCCAAGTGTGGCCTTGCTCTGATGACATTGTCCCCAATCTCCTCTGCGATGCTGATAAATACCTCATTTTTCTTCTATGCAAAGTCCCTTTCTTGCATTATGTATGCTATCTCTACATCCTTTGTCTTCAGCTCCTTGCATAGTGCTATGATCATTTCAGCTTTGTCCATGTTTCTTCTAACCACCTCAGTAGAAACCTTCACCAATGCATTGCTAACCTACTCATCTAACATGACAGTAGGCTTTATTGTCATGTGTCTAGCTTGGGGTGCCTTCTTTAGTCATCTCAAAATGCATGACTCTTCACATACATCAAATTTAGGCTCATCCATGTGGGTGTGCATTAACCATGATAGTTGTTTTCAAGTGTGCACAATTGCCATATCCTCATCCATTAGCTCCCAACCGAATAAATCCTTCTGTGCTATTGTGCTCTAGAAGTGGGCACAGATAATTTTTCCTACGTCCTCTGCATACCCCATGGCTGGTGGAATGTGCTCTCCACTTGTTCTTCTAGACCGTTGCTTTGCTTAGGGACTTTAGCTTCCAAATTTGGGACTTGTGTCTCCATTTCTGAACATTCTCTGCAACTATCTCCTCTGGTATTTTCTCATCCTCTTCTTTTTCTTTGATTCCTCACCCTATTCTTCTATGTTCTCTAGAAGTGTAGGAGAATTAGGCATGATTTCCTCTGACTCTTCCACCTCCTCATTTAAATTCAGTTTCCTCCTTCTTTGCACGGTTGCCTCCTTCTATGGAGAGAGTCTGGGTGATTTGCACACACTGTGGTTGGAGTAGCACCTTGGGTCCTTGTTCTCCTAAACACCCTCTTAAACCTATGTTCCCCTAGGACTGTATTCAAGTCCTCATCATCCCCCTCTTGTGGCTAAGGTGGTGTAATGGCACGCTCAGCTTCACCCTTATTTGTAGGATGTATCCTACCTCTATGCTCCAAACCACCCCTATCTTTTCACTCCTCCTCCTCATCTTCCACTTCAATTTTCTTTGTGGGCTTAGGTGCTGGGATGTTCTCCATTGTATGCTTTCCCTTTGGTGGTGTTGGAAGTGTGAAATCACCTTCCACATACTTGTTATTCTCCATATTTGGCTTCAGCTAGAGATACACCAATGCTTCCCCCACATCTGCTACAACCAGACTTATTGGCTTAATATTCAACACGCTCGAAATGATCCTCTCTCGTATAAGCACTTCACGTGGTACACATACTTCTTCCTCAATGTATGGTAGTCATAGTCTACCTTATCTACATTGAATACCAGTTGGCGTGTGTCTGTAAATCTATGAATAGATACTTAGAAATACCTTGCAGTGAATGCGTAAGGCAATTTACACCAAGGGCTCTAGACTCCATCTTTCATTAGGAAGCGCACGATGCAGAAATGCTGATATAAAATAAACTGGACTTGTTTCCCTACCACTGCTAGTAGGTCCTTTGGGATGTGTCACTCTTCTCCAAATTCCATGCGGAGCCTATCATACCATTTCTCCACCCTTTGATTTATGTCGTCTGTCATGGACCCTTTACATAGATACTTCTTTGAATCTTTCAATTTGGTGACTTGTTCTCCATGGGTTATTCCCATAATTTTTTCTTCAGTCTATTTGGTATTCTAATCTCCATGAATACTAGTGATAGTAGAACAACCTTAAAGCTAATCTTCCCTCCTTTACGCGCTTCTTTCACTATTTTCTCGAAATATAGCCTGCAATGTTGTAGATTACCCCTTCTAACATATTACGCACCATGTGTAACCACATAGTATTTACTTGTGACCACCGCTCTTGATCATTCAACTTTGTAACAAGGTGTGCCGCAACTATCACAACTGGAAAATTATTCAAATTTTCTATATCCATTCCACCACGGACCCTTGTGTACCCCAACTCATGTTTGTTCTTTAAAATTGTGGCTTTATCTGCGAGATCACTTTTTATGTCCTCTCATGTGGCCTTCAAACATGTAACTGATGATATAAGCACATATGAGATTCTAATTATACATCCTACAAAGTAGAAGAATTCCTCGTGCACCCTGCTCATGAGCCACTAATACAAGGGCTCATACTTCCTGAAATATGGAGGCTCATATAATTGGTAGACCCCAATTCTCTTTAGAAGCTTCTTGCCTACATTGTTATAAACTGGAATGTTATTCGACGTGCACTTGTTTGTCCTAGCAGTGAGAAAGGAATCGAGCTCCTTCTTGTTCTCTGAAGTCATGTGATTGTATTCACTTACTTTGCTCTTTCTGATGGGTGAATCCCATTCCTAGACGATGATGACTCCTTCTGGATATTGCATTTATGAAAAATGAATTTTAGGTGCCATCTCTTCCTCCTCGATGACCACCTTCTTCTTTCCTTTTACTATCTAATACTGAGATGCCTTCTTAGGTGCCATTTTTACCTTGCAAATGTCTCCTCTTTAACTCTACAACTTTGCGAATCAAACCCTAGCTCAATTCAATCGTGCCCTAGGTGGAAACTTCGTAACCTAACTCTTTTCTGTCTCCCTGCTTCACTCAAACCCTTCACCACTTGGGGATGTAAGCTTCTTGTCACATGCACTGGTTATCATGCTTAGTTTCACACCCTTTGCACCTTAACCCGATTACTTGGCTCTTCGCACTTGGCTCTTTCCTCAAATACTCTTAGTCGTAATGGTAAAAATGAATCTGCATTCCATCCTTATATAATTTTTTTCAAATTTTGATGCATTTATTGCTCCTTCACCTACCAAATATCCCCTCATTCATTGACCAAATTTTTTTGTCCTATGCGGTACATATTTGCACCCCCACTATAACCTTCTAGCGTGCCTTCTTACCATCTAGTCACAAACTTCTCTTCAACGCGCACTCTTACGCTTTGAGTACCTTGTCACTGTACCTTCTCCTGGTAGCTATCATGGCCTCCACTTACCTCACATTATACTATTCTTTCATTCATCTCCATCCTTGGTCACTTTTGAGAAGTAATCTTCTTTTGACTTAGAGCATACCAGTAGAACTTATTCCTTTCACCTTTCAATTCCACAGATATTTTCTTGGATAACTACAACCACCCCCACACAAAGGTATATGCAGTCCTCTGCACATAGACATTATTCATATAGTAATTAGCTTCATGCGCACAAGTGCGCTTATTACACAAAAATAACAACGAAATTGACAAAGCATACGGAAAATGAATGAAATACATTAAGGAAATACATAATTGGAAACCTAATCTAAATGGCAATATTGCCTTATTACAAACACCAAGAAGACTTATTTATAGTAGGGCTTCAACCTACTCCCATTAAAGTAATCGGGTAGCCATGTTCCATCAAGTGCTTCTAATTGGAAAGCACCTAATTCAAGTATATAAGTGATGACATACGACCCCAACCAATGTACTTTGAGCTTGCTTGGATGGTGCAAGAACTTTGAGTCATAAATAAGTACCATTTTTCCAATATCAAACTTCTTATCCCTTATGTTTCTGTCATGCCATGCCTTCTACCTGGCCTTTTCCTGCTTCTGACTCCATCGTGCTATGGCTTGACACTCATCCAGTTGAATCATCTTTTCAATACACTCTTCTAAAGCCTGTTCATCAGCTAGACCTCTAGCATGCACAATGCATAAAGAAGGTAACATAAATTCTATAGGGAGAACGACTTCTATGCCAAACACCAACTAAAATGGTGTGGCTTTGTTCAATATCTTGTAAGTTGTTTTATATGCCCAAAGAACAGATGACACTTTGTCATCCCAATCCTTTCTTCCAGCATCACAAATTTTTGTCAAAGTCTGGCTCAAAATCTTGTTGAAGGCCTCAATAGTTCCATTTTCCTGAGGATGGTAGGGTGTAGTTTTATGGTGTGGAAAGATAGCGAAAAATATCTCATATAAAGCTGTCATACAGATTCTATTCTACCCAAGTGCGTGAGTTAAACTCGGATCAATCTTTGAACCACATGCAATTCTTCCTCCAGGATCATGTATCCATTTCCTCAATACTTGCTAGAGTTAACCGGTATGTCTTCATCGCAAACCATCCTGAAAACAACTGAAAAAGAGGTCCCAGGAAATAGAACCACCGATGCAACCTAGAATTTACGGATAACACCCTAGTCGTCTTTAGCACATCACTCGGCCTTGGTGAGCGCTCACCCAAAGTGCGCAAAGGTACCAGGTCCCTCTTTAGGGTTGTTGTAGTAGGATGTTAACATGATGAAGGAAGAAACATATAGATTCATAACTAATCCATCATTCTATAATGCATGCTACCCTCATATCTATGGAATAAAAAGTTTAAACATGAATCATGATTGAATTAATAACATGCACTACTCAACTACACATAGAATGACACTTAGATTCAGCCAATATCTTCCATCTATTAATAAATATGGGAGCTCCTTACAATATTGTCAATCTATACCGATGCGTATATGGATCGATATAGTAATCCAATCATATGCATATATCCCTATACCTCCATCACACATACATACACACATTGTATATTCTCTATTACACACACACCTCTACTATGTACCTAACATTATATATATATATATATATATATATTGTGGGGCTTTCCCTTCACCGCTTATCTATTCCAAAAATAGGTCACATGCTATTGATAGCCACACACTATTTAGAGGCATAACCACACATGCAAGTGTGCTATCTATAGACCTCTTGCATTTAAGCTGAAGTATCAATTCTATTCTTAGCTCATCTCCATGCAAAAATGTTTCAATCCACTTCTCCAAAGTTAGACAATGCATGGTGCGCACGTCTCTGCATTGTTGGTGTGTTCCACATGCCATCTTCTAAAAATAGGTCTTCATGCTCAAAGCTGGCTAAGTCCTAAAAGTGAACTTTCCTTCTATGAACGGGTCCTTCTGTCCTTTAGCGCCCTTGGTTCCGGGCCTTCTATCCCACGCGGACTCCTTGTGTGATCTTTGAAAAGTATTCTTTGATCAACAAGTTGTCTTGAAAATCTAGGAGCGTGATTCTACAAGTAGGATGTAGTCACTTATTTTATAAAAGTTTGCTCTATTGAATTTTTCTTGTTTGGTCATATTCATTCTTTATAGATCTAATTTGGATCTTTCTTCTTATATTATGTTACTTTATATTTGTAAATTTTTCTCGCAAGGAAATTACTTGGATAGATATGAATATCAACAATAATAGAGCACCAAGAGAAACAAAATGTACATAAATGGTCACAATATGCAAGTAACTACTAACTAATAACTTCTATATATAATATTCCTATCTATGGACATCACCAAGGTTGACCCACTAATAATAATGTAACACCTATGAAAGAGATACATCATGATAAAAGATATGATAACCACAAGTCGGCCATACACATTCAATATAAGATATAGGATTAAGGGCATAGTATGCCCTCCCCTTCAAAGAAAAATTTTCCCCGATGTTGAGAAGCTCGGATCTTCATTACGGGGAAATTTGCATCCTCCCAAGTTGCATCTTCATTATTTATCTTCTTCCATTTTATCAAATAATTGGTGATGACCCTTGTCCTCAATTATTTAGTGCGTGTCTCAAGGATGCATTTTGGTTCTAAGACGATTCTTCCCTCCTCGTCAAGCTCACGGTAACACTTGTTTGTGCTTTGATACATTCTATACAATTACCTTCTTCAGGAAAGATACATAGAAAATTAGATGTATTCGAGTGGCCGAAGGAAGTTCTAGTTTATATCCTACAATACCAATCTTCTGTAACACTTGATAAGGGCCATAATACTTAGGTGAAATATTTTTATCATTATTATATTGTTTCAAGGAAATTTACTTATATGATTGCAAACACACAAAAACCCAATCATTGACTACAAAATTTCTTTCATTGTGATGTTGGTTTTCCTGCTGCATCATGCGGTTTTGTGTCATGGCAAAGTTCTCCTTGAGACTAGAAAGTACCTCTTTTTAGTGTTGAATATGATCTTTAATTGCTCAAACCCTTGGTTGGAATCTCAAAGATGAGGCGATGGATGGTGGATGGTACCGTATAATGCCAAGAAATGAGACATTTTAGATGAAGCATGAATGGATGTGTTATACGACCATTTTGCTAGTGATAACCATTGGACCCATATCGCTTGCTTATACGAGGTAAAACAATGAATATATCCCTCCAAGCACTTGTTTACCACCTTTGTTTTCCCATTAGATTAGGGATGATAATATGAACGACAAGGTAGGTTTGTGCCCAAATACAAGAACATGTTAGTCCAAAACTAGTAAAGATAAGGTCTCGATCACTTACTATGATCTTTGGTGTCCCATGTAACTTTTGAACTATATCCATGTATGTTGTTGCTACTATACTTGAAAAAAATGGGTGTGATAAACCACAAAAATGGGCATATATTTGTGAGTCTGTCCACCATCATCATGATTACATTTTTCCCTTCCGATTTAGGCGGTGATGAAGTACATAGAAACCCCTTCCCACCTCTGGGTAGGAATAGATAAAGGTTGTAAAATATCGGGGGACTTAATTGTTTCACCCTTATTTTCTGAAAAATCATGCATTCTACCAAAAATCTTTAGACAACCCCTTTTAAGCATTCCCAAAATAAATATTGCTTGATTCGATGATAAGTCTCCAAGAATCTAGAATTCCACCTACTAGAGTAGCATGAAGCTCATATAGAACACTATTTTAAGGGTTGAGTTCTTAAATATGCATAATCTATCTTTGTACCATAAATAATTTCCTTTCCATACAATTTTTTTACATGCTTGGATCTTGTTGGAGATTTTGAATGAGATTTTGTGTGCACAGGTAATTTTTCCATTCGGACCTTTCACCCTTTATCCAATCCTCCTGTAATACAAATATGGAACACAATAATTCCTTGGCTGATTCATCCTTCGAGATAGAGCATAAATGACTACATTCTCCTTCCCTTTCTTTTAGATTATATTAAAATCATACCCCAACATTTTTGAGACCCATTTTTATTATTATTCGGTTGATAAACATTGCTCTAAGAATTATTTCAAACTATCACGATCTATCTTTACTTTGAAATGTCTACACATTAGACATGGTCTCCATTTCTTTACTACGTGAAGTATGGCTAGTATTTCCTTCTCATAAACTTGTTTTTATATATTATTACCTTTGAATTGAAGGCTCACAAAAGCAATGGGTCAACCTTCCTACATTACTACTTCCCCATACCATACTACTGAAGTATCACATTCAAAATGAATGTTTTGGAAAAATTTGGGGTGGCTAGAATCTGGAGTAGTGCAAATGGAATCCTTAAACTTCTCAAATTCCATAGGAGCTTCCTCAATCCAATGGAAAGATTCATTCTTCAATAAATCTGTGAGTAGTGTTTCTATGCTGCCATACTTATTGAAAAACCTATGATAATAGCCTATAAGCCCCAAAAATCCTCAAAGATTCTTTAGGGTTTTGGGAACCTTCCATTCAAGCATGATTTTATCTTGTTAGGATCCACTTTAACACCTTCATAAGAGATAATGTGACCCAAATATTCAACCTCCTTGACTCCAAAAGAAAACTTAGAAGGATTTGCATAAAGTTGATGTTGTTCAAGAGTTTCTAACACCTTATTTACATGATGCAAGTGTTCCTCCCATGTTTTACTATAAATTAATATATCATCAAAGAACACTAAAACAAACTTCCACATAAATGTCTTAAATATAGAATTCATCAAAAATTTAAATGTAGAGGGTGCATTTGTTAGTCCAAAAGGCATTACCAAGAACTCATAATGACCTTCACATGTCTTGAATGTTATTTTATGATCATATTCATCCCTAATTATAATATGATAATATACGAATGAAGATCAAGTTTCATAAAGTAAACAACACCATGTAACTCATATATCAAATCATCAATTACATGAATAGGAAACTTATCTTTGATTGCGTACTTATTGAGTTCCCGGAATTTGGACACATGCACCAATTGTCATCTTTTTTTTACGTACCATAAATACGGTAGAAGAATAAGAACTCGACTATAATGAAAAATTACCACTTCTAACATCACTTGTCTATCTTCTCAATCTCAATCTTTTGCATATAGGGGTAGGTCTATAAGGTCTAATGTTGGGTGGTTGACTCCACTGGTACTAGTTGAATGACATGGTCATGGTATCTTTTGGAGGTAAACCTTTTGGCATATCTCCAAACACAACTGAGTGCTCATCTATAATCGCTTGCATATATGATGGTATACATGTATTTGACTGATGTCCTTCCAATAAAAATAGTTGTGCCACGAACCCATCTATACCTTTTCTAAGAAATTTGTACATTTGGTGAGAGCTCACCAATTATGGGAACTTTTCTCTTAATTCTTTTAGTTTAAAAGTCCTCCCTTTTGGATGAAATCACATAAAAAACTCTTTGAAGTTCATTTAAATGGTTCCTAAGGTGGTAAGCCACTATAGACACAAAATCACACACTTTGGGTAATTATCTAGTCCTGATTACATACTACTATTCATATGATTCCTAAGTAAGAAAAGTATTAATTAACCCATGTCCTTGGCCATCTTTTCTTTCTTTATTTTGCAACCTTTAGTATTACACTCTTTCTATCTTAGTCTATCTTTTCACACCTCGACATTTATCATCTTAGACACCAACACCCAGCCAGAACACCAATGCCAGGTGCCCCCATCCCCTCTAGGCGCCCCGACCTCTTTATACTTTGTTCACATCTTTTGGGTCATTTATATCTATTTGAACATCTTATTTTTTGGTAGTCAACCTTTTTGAGGTTAATTATGAAATTCAAGCAAGGGAATCATATAAATATAAAGTTATGTGATCATAATAAAGGACCAAACACTAAGCATTAGCTATCACCACCTAAGGTTGCATCCAAATGTTGGGATTAGCACACAAGTTATACAAACAATATATTAGATTTAAGCATACATGCAATCAAAATAGATATTCTACCGGAAGAAATGTACAAAACAAGATATATAAATCAACACTAGATTTAATGTGGTTCACCCAGGTGGGCTACATCCACCAAGAAACAAGCCAATTTATTATCCAAAGCTTTCAGAAGATATACAATGAAGACTTAAAATCTTCCACACCTCTCACGATGTACAATACTTTCTTTCTCTCAAGCTTCTCCTTCTTCTCCAATAATTCTCTCTCACAATTATTTTCACAATAATCATTAACTCTCTCTTCTAACCCTATATTTCTAGCTTATAAATACCTTATACAAACTTAGGGAACTTAGCCATGCAATTACAATCAATAGATCTAATTTAATACTAAAATTAGATCTAATTCTCATGAGTTAAATAAAACACTCACACACAGGTAACCAACGATGATTCCTACTTTCCTGACCGATGTCAGTCATAGGTGATCGATGTCGGTCCCTACATAACCAATGCCGATTACTGTGTTTTCCAACAAGTTGATATAGCATGCTAAACTAAAGTAATTGAGCTCCACATCTCAACAATCTCCCACTTGGAGATAAATTACTGCACTATACCTGTACAATGTCATCCTTGGATCATTTCCTTATCTTTGTTTCTTCCTCTTCAAGTCTCAAAATTGAAGACCAATAGAAGTGGAGTGTAGCTCCAACTTCTCTTTTGCTAATGGCTTCGTTAGCATATATGTAGGGTTTTTACTTGTATGAATCTTCTCTAGTTTCAGCTGCCCATCCTCCAATACCTGCCATATGAAATGATATATCAACTAAATATGTTTCGTTTCTAGAATGAAATCTTTGAGTTATTTTCTAAATGAATTACTCTCGATTGTCATTGAAAAATTTACAAACATCTTGCTCCTTTCCCAACTCTTCCATGAACCTAATCATCCATATCATCTCTTTTCTAGCCTCTATAGCTACAACATACTCTGCCTCTGTAGTAGACAAATCCACAACCTTATGCAATCTCGATATCCAGCTAACTACCGTCCCACCTAATGTGAAAATATATCCAATAGTGCTCCTTCTAACATCCAGATCTCCAGCCATATCTGAATCAACACAACTACATAAAGAAATATCTAAACCTCTATAGCATAACTACATGCTAGATGTCCCTCTCAAGTACGAGTATCCATTAGACTTCTTTCCAATGATATTTACTTGGATTGGACATAAATCTACTCACAACCCCACTACCTATGAAATGTCTAGTAAAAACCATAACATACATGATACTCCCAACTGCTGAAGCATATGGTACTCATGTCATGTATTTGACCTCCTCATGTGATGAAGGACACCGATCTTTTATTAATTTGAAGTGTCCACCATAGGTTTAATTATATGTTTTGAATTCGTATTTTAAACCTTTCTAACACCTTGTAGTTATGATCCTCCTGAGACAAATAAAATTTCTTGCTCATCCTATCTTTGTGTATTTGCATGCCAAGGATTCTTTTTCAGCTCCTAAATCCTTCATAGAAAATGTGTGAGCTAGATTTCCCATAAGCTCACCAATGTCTGCATACTAGATCTCCCTGAATAAGTATATCATCCACATACAATAACAAAAAAATATAGCTCCCATTTTCAAGCTTCTTTAAATAAACACAATGGTCGATTCACATCTCAAGTAACCATTCTCATGCATGAAACTATCGAACCTCATGTACCATTGCCTTAGAGCTTTCTTGAGTCCATATATACTCTTTTTCAACCTCCGCACACTAATTTATGCTTAGCCTTGACTTCATACCCAAGCAAATGCTACATATAAATCTCTTCATCCAAATCACCATGAAGGAAATCTGTATTCACATCTAGTTTCTCTAAATGCAAATCATCTACTACAACTAAACTCAATACAATAAGGATAGAAGTCATCTTTACAACAAGAGAAAATATTTCACCAAAGTCAATACCTTGATTTTTGTGCAAATCCCTTTACTACAAGCCTTGCCTTGTACCTTTTTTGTCCACCCTCTTCTTCCTTGATCATGTAAACCCACTTTTTCTACAATTTTCTCTTACATGCTGACAACTTAACCAAATCCCAAGTCTGGTTTTGTTCCAAGGAGTCCATCTCCTCATCCATGCCATGCTCTCATTGAACGTGGGTCTCATCCTGCATTGATTCTTTAAAACTTTTGGTTCACCATTATCAGTCAATAATAAATAAGATAGAGAAGGGGTAAATATTTTTGGAGGTTTACTTACCCTTTGTGACCTTCTCACAGTAGTTTAGGGTATTGGAGGCTCATTCTGGACCTCCTCAACATTTATTTCAATTTTGACAAAGTGACGATCTTTTGCCTGGTCACCAGAATGATCTTTGGTTCTACTAACCGATGTAACCTCTTACGTAATTGATACCGGTTCAATTGATTGATTGATTGGTCGGGGTCAATGACACCGATTATTATGTAACCCTGTAGGTATGAGTTTTAAATATGATAGTTCATTTTCATTCACAAAATTCTCAACTGGTTCATCCTTGGGTACCAAAATTTGATCCCTATACATTCTCTTTTCATTCCATTTAATGTCACAAATCCTAACAATTTTAGAATTCTCTAAATCCCAAAAATGGAATCCGAAATCACTAGATCCATAACCAATGAAAGTGCATCTCTTGGATTTTGCATCTAACTTTTTCTATTTTCCTTATACATATGCACAAAATATTATGAACTAAAAACTTTAAGAAAATAAAGATCTACCTCTTTTTGGTCCAATATTCCTCTGGTATTCCTCCATCTAGTGAGCTTGAAGGCCCACGGTTAATCAAATAAACCACAGTATCAACCGCTTACTTACGCCCAAAAGCTGCAAGGGTAATCCAACATATATCCTCATACTTCTAGCACATTCCATGATTGTCCTATTCATTCTTTTTGTAACACCATTCTCTTGTGGTGTTCTTAAAACTATCCTTTCTCTACATATTCCATTCTTTGAACAATAATCATTAAAAGCCCTATGACAATATTCACCACCATTGTTAGATCTAAGGAACTTTAAATTTGAATTTAATTCATTCTCAACAAGGGCTTTCGATCTTTTAAAAGTCTCAAAAACATCAGATTTATTTTTAATACAATAAACCCATACCTTTCGATAACATCATTAATGAAAGTAACATAATACCGGGATCCTCCATGAGAAGCTACCCGGGTTTGTCCCCACACATCCGAGAGTACAAGCTCCAATTTATGCTCCTTCTTAGTTGCCCCAACTTTGAGAAATCTCACTCTCTTATTCTTTCCAAAGACACAATGCTAAAAAAGTAAGATCTAAATCTTTCAGATCTCATATTTACCCTTAGCCTTTAAGATCTACATTCCTTTTTGAATCATATGGCCCAACCGATTATGCCACAAGCATACATCGAATCAAGTAGATAATACCAAAAAGGAATCAGTAAACAGGTAGATAAATATAGCATTCCTACCTTATTGCCTCTTGCCACGATAGAGGCACTCTTGGTGACTTTCCAAGAGTTTGCTTTGAATGTAACCATGCAACTAGCTTCACCTAGTTGCCTTGAAGAAATAAGATTCCTCCTGAGGATTTGCACATGCCTCACATCTTTCAATACCCATGTATTTCCATTCTACAATTTTAGATGAACTTCTCCTTTACTAGTAATACTGTAAAATTCATCATCACCCAAATAAACATGTCCAAAATTTCCCTGGACATAATTTCTGAAATAACCCTTATTAGGGGTTGCATGGAAAGAATCTCCTGAATATAAAACCCATGATTTTATTCTATTATCTAAAGAAAGAATAAGAGCATCTTGCATTACCTCTGCTGAAATATTTACCTCTTTACCTTTGTTTGGGTGTTGGTTCTCTTTATTGTTTCACCAACAATATTTCTTTGCATGTCCTTTCTTTCCACAATTCTAATAGTAATTCCCTTACCTCTGGATTTAGATTTGCCATTCCTTGACTTTGATTTCCCATTATTCTTACTCTTGTATCTTTCCTTTCGTTTACCTCTCGCTTTCTACATTCAAAGCATTCCCAGATGATGATTCCTCTGTACTTTTCCTATGAATTTCTTCATTCAAGATTATACTAACCACATCATCAAACTTTAAAATATTTTTAGTAAATGTTTTATTACTAACAATTACCAAGTTATCCCAACTATCAAGCAAATAACATAAGAATAAGAGTGCTTTCAATTCATCATCAAATGAAATATCAACCAATTTCAACTCATTTACAATAGATCAAAATCATTCAAATTACTAGATGCAGATCCACCTTCATGCATCTTAGAACTAAATAGTTTCTTCATCAAATAAAATTTATTTGAAGCACCAGGTTTTTCATATAAATTAGCAAGAGATTTCATTAACTCTACCGTAGATTTCACTTTTGTAATATTAGAAGCCACAAATGCTACCAGGCTCAATCTTATAGATCCCAAAGCCTTTATGTTAAGAATCTTCCATTCTTCATCACTCATCTTTGTAGGTCTAGAATTTTCATCCTATGGTAAGTACAAATATCTTTGATACAGATAATCTTCAATCTACATCTTCCATAATTGATAATTTTGGTCGTCAAACTTCTCTACCTTTTATTTGTTTTCTTCTGCCATTTCTATAGTTCCCACTCAATTAGAAAACCCTTTGTGAGTAAATTTGTCAACACACAAAACCCTGAAAAAAGATCTGATACCAGTTGTTGGGATTAACACATAGGTTGTATAGATAATATATCAGATCTAAGCATACATGTAATAAAAGTGGATATTCTACCAAAAGAAATATACAAAACAAGATATATAAATCAACACTGATTTAATGTGGTTCACCCAGTGTGGGCTACATCCACCAAGAAACAATCCAATCTATTATCCAAAGCTTTCAGAAGATATACAATGAAGATTTACAATCTTCCACACCTCTCACGATGTACAATACTTTCTTTCTCTCAAGCTTCTCCTTCTTCTCCAAGAATTCTCTCTCACAATTATTTTCACAATAATCATTAACTCTCTCTTCTAACCCTAGCTTTCTAGCTTATAAATACCTTATAAAAACTTAGGGCACTTAGCCATGCAATTACAATTAATATATTTGCTTTAATACTAAAATTATATCTAATTCCCGTGAGTTAAATAAAACACTCACGCACACAGGTAACCAATGCCGGTTAGCCCTAACCAATGACAATTCCTACTTTCTTGACCGATGTCGGTCATAGGTGACCGATGTTGGTCCCAACATAATCGATCTTTAGTTACTATGTTTTCCAGCAAGTTGATATAACATGCTAAACTGAAGTAATTGAGCTCCACATCTCAACACCAAAGGCTATCAAGAGAATTAAAGCATCCATTCTATCATCCATTCAAGGGAAAGGGAATGTATTATTTTGTATAAACTTCATAGGAGGTGAAGTTAATTCTATTCAATGCACACATGTATTTACATCTCTTACATCTAGCTATTTTCTCGATATCAAGTGCGACATGCACAAGAGCCACCTAGGGTATAATTCCACACACACACACCTAGAACTACATTGGGCCTAAAATGCAGTGCAACACTCAGTCATAAGTTCACTTATTTGATAGATGAGGATAATTCAACCCCTCATTTGCATTCTTTTATTTTTGGGATTTGATATACTCTTGAGGGTTTTACAGGTCAATCTTTCATTGCAGGTTATAAGTGACATCGGTGATCATTGTGTGACATACTAGTGACGAAAGGTGAAGGAAAGAAAACACCTGCGACTAGTCAAAGATGGTTTTATGGGATTTTTGGCAGACATAGGCTCCCATAAACAGGTCAGGCACCCACAGTGCCCCCCCCTCTCATGGTGTCCTAGTTTAGGAAGATCATTAGTTCACATATTTTTCTGAGGCTCTGTGAAACATGTCTTCGTCTTTGTTCACCTGGTCATCACTTCATCACAATACATAATTAATTGTGAAACAACTAAGTCATATTATCTCCTCTTTGCAACTAGGGTTTCAATACTTAATTGCTTAATTTGCTTGGGTCTATTTTGTACTTAATTGTTTATTTATTTACTGCTACATAACAATCAAATTTAGGCATTTATTTCAATATTTGCTTAATCATTTTGGTGAACCCAAACTCAATTTGAACACTCTTAGGATCCTCATACTTTTATTACTTTTATCTTCCTAGGATCTCCTCATCATGAGTATCTCTATTAATGATTTCCTGCTCATCAATCCTGAATTAAGAGATAAAATCAGAACTCTCCTAGCTACTACTCGCATTCATGTTGATATTCATCTGGATATAGTATATAACACATTCAGTAGATGATTTTTCTAGCACATTGCTTTTCCATTGAATCCTAATGTTGATCTTGCTATTTTTGACAATGACCCACCTTTATACATCATGATTCACATTTATAATGTGGGTGTCAAACGCTCCATCATTGATAATGGATCTGAGCTAAATATTTGCACTATGTCATTCCTTGAAAAGCTTGGTCTTTCCACTGCTAATGTTAGTCCTTCATCTCTTTCTCTTTGTGCATATGATGGATCTGTTCGTCCATGCATAGGTCACATTACTTTTTCTATCACTGTTGGGCCAAAAATCTTAATACATTGTTTTGTCATTGACTTCCCAATTTCATACAATAATTTACTTGGTCGGCCTTGGCAAATAAATCCTTCTACAATAGATCACTATGTCAAATTATTACATGAGGGCATAGAATATAAAATTAATGGTGACCATAAACCATTAAAATATTGTAACCATGATCCCAAAACTACACTTCCTACCCCAACATCTTCTACAACTGATGAAACACAACCTATGGATACTCTGACTCATTTTACGGTACTTAAAGGTGCTATTTGTATGTTGAGATCTTTGTCTCATTTGCACTATCCCCTTCTCTTGTTTCTACTATTGCTATGATTCTTTATCGGGGGCTTTTCCAGACATTGGACATCATTCTATCTCCTTCACCTTCTCATAAACAACCTCCATTAGCACGACCTCCATTTACATGTACACTTTTCATGAATGACTCTTATTGGGAGCACATTCCATTCGATCCTACTTGCTCAGATACTATATGCACACATGATGGGTTGGCTCGACTAGGCTTTACCATTGATGACATCTTTCCTCCACCCCATGATCATCATATGTACCATGGATTTGTTTGCATTATCTCTCTGTTTATGGTCTTTGAGTATTTTATCTCACAATATTTCTTACACATGCTCCTCGTATTTCTCCACCCTAACAGTCTTGGCTTAATTATATTGGGGGAACATTGGATCCTGATCATACTGATATATCATTCCCATGCCATTTGGCCACATTTTTATTTGTAATGACTCATTTCTTGGCTATTCACAAAATCTTACTCAATGGTATGCACATGGTTTCCCACTACCCCCTTCACTGATGAAGAATATGCTATGGGCATGTATAATTTACACCTCAATGGCTCCTTACTCAACCAACCTGACACTATTGCTTATCAAGTCTTAGATGCTTCACCTTTGGTTTTGATCATGAAAATGATGACCTCCTAGATGACATTACTTGATCTCTTTTATCATCACATACTTAGGGGGCATCACACTATTTCTTTCTCCCCCTTTCTTGCATCGATACGCATCTTATCTTCTCATCATTTCACATTAAATCTCTCACATACATCATACACATCTTGATACATTAGTATCATCATTACCCGATGACAAACTCTCGTGCTATGGTTCAAACTTGATTGTTGAGGGCATACTATACACATGAACCTCAAACACCGTACATTATATATTACAAAATCTCACACACAACACATCCTTCCTTCTCATCACTTCATCACATTACACATTTGGCACATTTACATCACATATATTTATCCTTGCTTAGTCACACTACACTTTACACATCTCACAAAGCACGTGTTTTATACATATGAAATCTTCCTTTTTCAGCTTCTATCACACACTAGACAAATTCATATGACATCTTTCTTACATCTACTTCTACATCATGCGGTGATTACCCTATGACTCACTGTAGTTCCACGTTCCATACTCGACTAATGAGGGTCTAAATATCAAATGGACCTCACCACACTCACGCGTATAATCACTCACTTATTCACTAATGCCCTTACACTCTACACTTTGTAATTTGATGATCACATCTTTCTAGTAAACACAATTCAAACCATTTACCGATGATGAACTATTGTTCTATGGTTCATTCTTGATTTCTTTGAGGGACATATATAAATGAACCTCATCCCATATATACACATCCACTATGGGGGTAGGTGAATCCTAACACACTCACACCGTATTCCATTCCTTCTACACTCCACAAAATACTGCATATCTTGGTTACATTTACTCTTTCTTTCTTATGATTACATGTACACTTTATTACACATGCTAGATAGATATCTTGTATGTCATTATCTTTCCATATACACATGCACGTTCACTTGATTTCTAGTTGTGATTGCATATTCTACAGATCGATACATGTAGCATAGATGTTTGGCAATATACCTCATACCAGTCCCACAACGGCTCCTGGGGCATCCACTTTCGTATACTACAAGTGCTATTGTTTCATTTTTCATAGCACATTACTTTATCAGATTATACACACTTTGACATACTTTTTATCTCTTTAACATGCTAATAGGTGCTTCATGTGTAACATTTGCTTTGTAGGTCTATTTTCCACCATGGTTGTCTGTTACATTTCTTACTATTGTCTTCCTTTGTTTGTCATTATATGCCATTATTTGTGGGCTTTGCCCTTTGTCTTATGTGCACACTTGTTCACTTTCAGCCTAATTGACCTTGATTATCTTGTGACATCGTGAGTGATGTCCCATGTTTGTAACCTAATTTTCGTGATATACATTATCTTCTTGCACATTTTTTACTTAGCTTACATATTGTCTTCTACATGCATGTTTGTCTTTGCTTACATTAAAACTCTTCTCCTAGCTAATTTATTTGTGTATGCCTTGGTTTCTACCAAGCACACTCCCTCCCCATGTTGGGAATCAATTTTAGCACAACGACGGTCCTCTTTGGACCACATACTCCTCAGTAACGTCGCATGTACCCCAAACAAGGGGGCATCATTTGGGTGAGTCATTCAACCATACATTAGTTTACTGAAACATTTCAACACAACACAATCTTGGTAAAACATAGTTATAAGTCTTAGACATGGATTAGAATCGACTTGGGTCTTTAAGATAGTACAAAAACCAGGTTCCCAAATCCGGACACTAGTGCTTGGGTCCCCGATCCTTCCTATATGCCCGTGACTCCGGGGTAGTTACACAAAATATTTAGTGCAACACAGTCTACAACACTTCACACAATGGATTTTTACAGGCACACAGTCCTTAGCACCCAACATACACACTATACAACATTTTGTTCTTTTGCATTGGATCGTAATTGGTCGAACCAGATCAGATTTTTACACACCATATGCAGTGGTGTTCCATATTTCAGGAAGCAGTCAAAGGATGGAGGATGACACCAGAATTTTCTCCTTATACTTCTTCTAGTTCTTGGCATGAGATTGCTCAAAAATCTTGTTGTTAGGAATAAATATTACCTCTTCAACTTAATTCACTAAGTAAGAAAGTGAAATTTAACCAACCTTAGAATGATGAGGTTTAGTGATACCCGTAGATGATGGATGAAAATGGTCGATGTTGCACTTAGTGGAAGGTTGATACAAGTTCCTATCCTACCAAGAAACCGCAATCATAGATAATGCACAAGATGAGATTAAAAATATATGTGGTGGATTACCTAGCAAAGGAAAGTACCTGGAATTCAATGGACTTCCTTACAACGATGTCAATCCATGTTCAAGAAATTAATCAAATAATGATGAGATAAATTTTCAATGGATAATAAAATGATAAAAGACGATATAACCAATCAATGAAAAAGAAAATATATTGATGTGATCCAAGGCTATATGATGGTCTCGATGGTGGTTCCAGCATTCAAAGGGATTTTGGGAATCACAGTATGGCTCAAGGAGTGAGGATGTAGATAGCTATATTGTAGGAATAAATGAATAAGACTTCCCCTTTTATAATTGTTTTGTATGGTTATGCGGTTGTAACCGCTAACTAATTTTGTAACCATCTTTGCATAATAAATACTGGACACACAACCCATTTTGCGGTTGTGTATTCAGTTTCTCTTCAATCATTCTTTACACATTTATTTGGTTTATTCTCTCTCCGCAAATTCTAACAGTGGTTTCAAAGCATGGGGCAAGCAAAGAGAGGGAGGAAGAAAGATATTTTCGTGAATCCCATTAGGCACGCTCGTACAGTCACGAATCAGAAGAATACAGTCATGAAAATCACGCTGTACTCACATTTTTCAGAAAAAATCACGCCTGTACTCGTGTTTTCCTTTAAAATGTACACAACATGGGATTGTCGTGTTTGAGCCAATGATGTGCTCAAGGGTAAAGTCATAGAAAATACAACCAATATAGCCATGGTTGAAGACCCACCATATGCAGAAGGTAGTGAGGACAATGATGGATACGTGCTATAAACATGCTCTAAACTTTGAAGGCAAGAAAATATATAGGGTAGATGAAGCTCGGTATGGATGGTTGCTCAAATAGTTTGGGAGACTATGGATCTTGGGAATTATACCCTCACGAGGGTCATGCAACAACTTGATGGAGCTTGTGGATGGCTTAGTATGGATGGTTGTCCAATAATTCGGGAGATCTGTGATTCGGGAGTTCGGGGAGGTGGAATCCGGGAACTCAGGAATTCAGCTCGGGAACTACATCTTTACGAAGGTTACAAAGCAGCTTGATGGAGCCCTACCTTATCATAGCATTGCTTTTAAAGTGAAAGTGTTTGAAGATTGCGTAATAACTGTTTTGTTAGATTGTTTGTTTTTGAGTTATGTAGGGTAAGTCTTAAGAGGGGGTGTAGGAATAAATGAATAAGACTTCCCCTTTTATAATTGTTTTGTATGGTTATGCGGTTATAACTGCTAACTAATTTTGTAAATCGTCTTTGCATAATAAATACCCCGAAACACAACCCATTTGTACAATGTGTATTCCAGTTTTCTATTCAAGCATTCTTTACACATTTATTCGGTTTATTCTCTCTCTTCGCAAATTCTAACAGCTATGTGAGTAAGATGGTAAGTTTTATCAAGATAATTGACAAAATGCTAAAGATGACTCAAAGGAGCTTGATAAGATTAGACAGACACCTACAAAGGTAGAATGATGATAGATGATAGGATCTAGATATCTGAAATGCAAGTTTAGGGGTCAAAATACCTTTTTGATAGGAATTGCGATGATTAGGAAATCATCAACAATTGCGTTAGCAAATCGTCAACGATTAGACAACGAATTGTCGGTAATTCGGAAATCATTAGCGATTGTTGTGAAAATGTATAGGCTAATAATGGGTGAATATGGGACTAAAGGGATGCTAAAAAGGTTGATTTAATCTTGGATATGATGCATAAACACAATGAATAATTGAATAAAGACACGTACCTTGTATAATTTGATGAATGAAGAACAAAAGGTGATATTACCCGAGAGAGGAAGATTGCTGATGTAAGAAGACTGCTGATTTGATTCCTGGGCATATGAATGACATTCAAAGGTTGAAGAAGAGATTGTTGATGATTTAAATGTTGTTTGGATGATCTATGGCTCTGTGAGAGGTCTATGATACAAGAGAAATTCAATATGAAGTCCTAGGGTCACGTCCACTTGCCAGTTAACCTCAAATGGAGGCCTAGAGCTCGTTTATATAGAGTTGTAAAAAAATAGGTAGAATCGTTGGCGATTTTGGGAATCTCCAGCAATTCGGGTTTTACGGGAAGAAGTTTACAACCACCTCCCAAATCAAGGTTTTATTTGTTTTAACAAAGGATATAGGTTGGAAAATGATTATACGGATTAGGGATGTTAGGGATTTAATGATTTTGTTTTGGATTTATCTAATTTAGGTTTGCAGATGGTTTTTAGGTGGAGAATGGTTGAAACTATTTCCAAATAAGGCTATTTGGTTTGTGTTTCAGGTAGATAATTTATTTTATCTTTTGGGGACATGGTATGATTGTTAAAAGGGGCTACAAAATAGGTTTAGACATGATTTAATTTTGATTATGTTTTGATTTTAGGAAGATTCCAAGTGGTTGAATAGGATAGATATGATTTAATTTAGATTTAGTTAGATATGATTTAATTTTGATTTGATTTTGATTTATGTTTAGTTTTAATAGGATTTTATAGAGTGTAAGAATGATGTGGCTAGATAAATACATGAAAATAAATGTTAAATGTGGTGTGATTAAATGGTGTGATAAATGTATGATTTTCATAAGAATAATATGATGTGGTAAGTGTATGGATTTACACGAGATAAGTATGGTGATGATGTAATTAATTAATTAGATAAAGATGAGTATTTGACTTAGGATATGGGGTGTTGATATATTTAATTAATTAATTGAGTAAGGATGGGAGGGATGTTTGATGTTTTTAATTAATGGGACAAAGATGTGGGTGTAGTATAGGACTTAGGATATGAAATATCGATGTATTAATTAATTGATTGAATAAAGGTGAGGGGTGTAGATTTTATATGAATTAGTATAAGGATTAGATGTGATAATGAAGGGGGACATGGACATGGGAATAAGCGGTGTTAATTTTAGGTGTCTACACTCGCAGCTGCCACAAATGGCATGAGATCACTCGAAAAACTCGTTCTTATACATCATCTTTAGGATCCTTTCTACACTCTTTTCTCATCCCTTTTTCACATTTTACATAAATTTTACACATTTTACTCATATACACACGTATTTGACTACTTGTTCATTCTTCTCTTTTACAGGTTTGTCCTTATGGGAAGTGGTAATCAACATCATCCTACATCAAAAACATCAATCACATCAGCATTGACATCAACAATAGGTACAAATGCAATATCTATACATGCATTCCCACCCTAGGGTCATCATCATAATCACTTTTTGCACTTTCTCCTCTCTAGTTTCAATGCTTCAATTTTTTATCATTCCACACTTTTCCTTGTCTCTCGGCATGCTTTCACCATTGATCTACATGGTTATCAAGTATGCATCTCTTATCTACTTTATGTTATTGAGCATTCACTCAACAACATAAAGTGGAGGAAAATGTAGACACAAAATCACACACTTTGGGTAATTATCTAGTCCTAATTACATATTACTATTTATATGATTCCTAAGTAAGAAAAGTATTAATTAACCCATGTCTTTGGCCATATTTTATTTCTTTCTATTGCCACTTTTGGTCTTACACTCTTTCTATCTTAGTTTTTATTTTCACACCTCGACATTTATCATCATGGACACTAGTGCCCGGCCAGATGGATGACAGTGCAGTGCCCTTGACATATTTGTACTTTTTCACATCTTTTGGGTCCTTTCATTTGTTTGAGCATCTTATATTTTTGGTAATCAAACTTTTTTGGGGTTAATTACAAAATTCAAGCAAGGGAATCATATAAATATAAAGTTATGTGATCATAATAAAGGACCAAACACTAAACATTAACTATCACCACCTAAGGTTGCATCCAAAGGCTATTCAAGAGCATTCAAACATCCATTCAAGGGTAAGGGACTACATTATTCTACATACACTTCATAGGAGGGGAAGTTCATTCTATTCCATGTACATATCTATTTACATCTCTTACATATATTTGGTTTCTCCCCATCAAGTGCGACACGCATAAGAACCACCTATGGCAAAATTCCACACACACACCTAGAACTACATTGGGTATGAAATGTAGTGTACCGCTGAGTCGTAAGTTCACTCGTTTGAGTGCGAGGATAGTCCAACCACTTGTTTAAATTATTTAATTTTTGGGATTTGATGTACTCGTGAGGGTTTTACAGGTCAACCTTTTATCGCGCAGTTATTAGTGCATCGATGATCATTGTGTGACATAATAGCAACCAAAGGAAAAGGAAAGAGATCACCTTGTGACCGAGTTAAAGATGGTTTTATGAGATTTTTAGCAGATACATGAACCCTGAAATAGGTCTAGGGCACCCATAGGCTCCCCTGTCCCTCTCCAGTGCCCTGTCTAGGCAGATCATTAGTTCACACATTTTTTTGAGGCTCTGTATGAAACTTCTTCCTCTCTGTTCACCTAGTCATCACTTCAACATAGTCCAAAATTAATTGTGAAACAACTAAGTAATCTTATCTCCTCTTTGAAAATATGGTTTTAATACTTAATTTCTTAATGTTCTTGGGTCTATTTTGCACTTAATTGTTTATTTATTTACTGCTACATAACAATCATATTTAGGAATTTATTTCAATATTTGCTTAATCAACCACCGCAATCCTAACACAATGTCTATTCCTCCCATGGTAATGGAATACATAGGACTAGGTAACAAGTAATTTCCATGGTGAGATTAATGTTATGGATTTTCCTGAACAACTAATAGTTCCCCCATCAACGATCATTACTTGAAATTTTGGAGATGGATAAACAAAGTAGTTCAAGTGCACTGCCAACTTATGATTGATGAAGTTGTGAGTACTTCCCAAGTCAATCAACACTATTACCCTCTATTTCTTTAAGAATATAACCACATTGAGGGTTTGTGGAGTGTTAATACCTAAAATTTAATGATATGATATCATTGGATGGGCATCTCCTAGCTCCTCCCCTAGCTCGACCCTGACCTCTACCTCTTCATCTTCTTCATTCTCTTATTCTTCATTAGGCCCCTTAATTTAGAACAACTTCTTTTCAACACATTTATGTCTTATTCCATATTATAACAAATAAAACATAATAATTTTTCTCTCTTTTCCTCAATTTTTTGAGGTGTCGTATAATCGGCTAAGGGAATGATGATGTTAAGGTAGTACGATATTTGATATTAGTGAGATTTTGTCTCTTGATGGAAAGAAAATTTTCCTCGCCTACGTGCCATGATAATAAAATCAAAAACCTTAAGAGGATTAAACATACACACCTTGTTCTCAATGTGTTCCTTAAGACCCCTAAGAAATAGGTCATTTATATTCTCTTCAGTAATATCTTCCACCCACAAGGAAAGGTTTTGGAATTGATGAATGTAATTCTTGACGGATCATGTCTGTCTTAACTTTGATAATTGGATGAAGTATTTATCTTACACACTAGAACTATAGTGTAATTGCAAATCTTCAATGAAGACTGCCTATGTAACATTGAGACCACTGTTTCACCTTTGAGCACATAACCATAGATACTAGACATATTGGTTAGGTTCCGGATACAAGAATGTCATGGTCAACTTTATATCGATGGAATTTGATGTAGATAAAATAAATTCTCCATTTGGTTAGTCCAATCGAGTGGATCCTTTCCATCACAATTACGCATGTCCACTTTTGGAATCATGTTACATGCATGTAGAGTGTTTTTATTTGGATTGGGCATGCTTGAAGATCCACCCTAGCTAGTTTTTCTATTACTTTGACCTGAAGATCCACCTTGGTTGATATGAGTATGATTGAGTTGTGGCTGATTTGGAAGAAGATGATGACCCATTATATTTGTATTGAATTAGTACATGAAATCCTCCAATTGTTTTCCAATATTTTCTACATCTTCTTTCTTTGGCCACCCTAGACTCTAGGTTTCACATCTCAAACTCAAGTTGGCTTTCCTTATGGTCTTTTGAAGTAAACCCTAGCCTCAAGGAATTTGCAGTCACCCTTTTTGAATCCAAATCCTCAACTTTTGTCTCATATTTTTCTGGAATTTTACCTAGAGTGATTGGATCATTTTTGCCTCTTATGGAAGGCCTGCCATGATGCCCCAAAATAGTATAATTTAGGGATCAAGGTCAAAATTTAGGTTTGGGATTTCGATAGGAATTCTATTGTTTGAACATACTTAAAGAAATAACTCAAACTATTTTTTTATCCTCTTTCTAGAAATGTAAATAACTTGGAAAATTTCCATAATTTATAGTCGATAGAGAAAATTGATCAAAAACCCAAAAATATATGTAAGTTTTTACGAACAACTCAAAATATATTAAAATTTGGAGAGGACATTACTTTATTGATTTAGAAAAAAATAGGGTTTTGTCATAGCTCTAGCCGAGATCAAGCTCGATACCACTTGTAAGAAAATTACTTGGATAGATCTTAATATCACAAGAAATAGAACACCAAGAGAACCAAAATGTAGATAAATGATCACAATATGAAATTAGAATAACTTATCCACTTCAAAGGGGCAAACACCAAACCATGTAAGAAGACTCAAGTGCTCTAATATGATTATGAACTACTAATTAATAAATTTTATATATACTGTTCCTATGCTATGTCCATCATCAAGACTGACCCACTAATAATAATATAGCACATATGAAATAGATACATCATGATAAGAAGCTATGATAGCCACAAGTCAGCCATACACATCCAATGTAAGATATAGGATTAAGGGCGTAACATTTTCTTCTATGATTAAAATTTCATGATTGTAGTTATGCGATTGATTAGAGATTATTTTTCTTTTTATTTGGTTAGGGACATAAAAGGTGTTTATGATTTTAGGTTGTATGACACCCACCATGCCTACATATCACTACTCGGAAGAGACATATGTATATCACAATTTTTTTGGAAAAATATTTTGTCAAGGACATAATATGGGATTCATTAACACTCACAAGATTAGGTGCCTCCACTTCAAAATTGGTCAGCTACCATTTATTGAAAACTTAAAATTATGTACACTATTTTTAACCTTGAGGGATAATTAAAGACTGAAGAATTTATATAAACACCCTTCGTATAACTATAAAAACATACTAGAGAGGGTAAAATTTACAAGTTATAGAGGAGAAAAATTCAGAGAAAGAAGGGGAAGTGAAAAGATAGTTATGATAATTGCAATAACACATAATCCATTAACCCATAATTCATAAAAATATTCCATCTCAATGATAAGAAATAGGAAAACACATGTAATCATATAAGGATCATGAAACAATGACATAAATTAACACAAAGTTCAATCAACAATTCTCATTCCATATAAGTAGGTACAAATCCCTTGCTTCCATATAAAAATTGTCATATACTCGGTTGAGTATTAAGAAAGAGAATGGATTAAAATATTTTTGCATGAAATAGAAGAATACATGTTAGGGAAGGAAAAATATGATCCTTTGGAATGAAGAAGTCGTTCCAATCTATAGCTTTTATGCGACTCTTTGTATTCCTATATGATTATTTACATTTTGGGTTTAAAGTAAGGCAATTTTCCTTATTTTAATAAAATATATTTTACAATGGAGGAATATTAAGTCACTTAAATGAATAAGAAAAAAATAGAAAAATTGAAACCCCAACGAAGAAATATAAGGTAGGGAAAGCAAGAAGAGAATCTTTAGTTGCGATTAATCTAGTCACCTATCAACACCAAGAATCCATTCAACCAAAATATGTTTTAACTCAATTTTATCTTCAACATATCCATGGATCAACTTTTGTTACTAATCCCCCTTTCAATGTTGCAACTAGGTGATCATTGTTACCTTTACTGGTGGGGAGAACAAGGTAAGAAATTAAAATTTCCAAAATTAATATTTAAAAAATTTCAAAACCATACTAGAAGGATCATTCCCGATACTTATGGTGTGGAAATTTTTTTACAAAGGTTTGAGGTGTGGAAACCGAGTTATGCCTAAAAATAAAATTCTTCGTGTATAACAAAATAGTAGTTGTAAAATGGTTTCTCAAGAGGTAAAAAGTAGTATTGGAGCTTTAAAACATCTAAAAACATGACCTTGGTTCCAATATCTTTCCATAAAAACAATGGTGCCAAAAACCAAGCTCGTATGTAGAAGTTATGGTTATTGAACATTAGTGACCATTCCATGGTTGAATATGAGCAAACCCTCCCCTGGAAGAGACAATTTGCAAGTAAAGGAAGGTTGAAAACATATTTCATGATGAAAAAACTAGAAATAATCATTTTTATCCCGATTAAATCCTTTGGGAAATGATTTTGGGATAAAATGGGAGAAACATGTAACAATTTTCAATGGAGTCTCCCACCTGAAATTTGGTGGTAATCCTCCTTACCAAATGGAAGTTATGAGTGTTTTATTATTTGGAACACATGCGAAAACCATAAAAGTTTATGTTCGAGCTTCAAGATATAGACACTAAAATTTGACAATCTATCCTTTGACATTGTTGATCTTTACATCGCACACTTGCATACAAAAATACACTCTTTGCACTCTTTCTTAGTTCACCGTGATATCTCTTTGGATACTTTCTCATCTTTACATACATATTTGTCATCAGTTCATGAGGTTTTATAGCATAAAATACATCTAAAGATAGTCATCCTCTAACCTAGAAAGCCAAATTGTGATTTGTTGCTTGTGTAAAAACCACCGATTTTGGTCGGATTGTACAAATCTACAACCCAATCCTCTTGTATAGTGTTAGAACGACACATTGTGTACCAAAATTTTTAATTACATCATCTTCATATGGTCTAATATTCCCTCTTAGTTATCCTTTCACAACATAACAATCATCAAAAGCCTATATAAGCAATTCAATCATACCTCATTTAGGGTCCTAACACTTTCAAGAGCTCCTCATGTAAAAACAAGCACAAAAGGCACTCCAAGCTCCCAAAACTATAAAATAACTCATTCACATCCATTATGGTAGTATTCTCTATAGTTTTGAAGTCACCTACTAGGTCTAGGAGTCTCCATCTTCTCTCCACAAGTAAGAAAAATGACCCTTCCCAAGTATTTGAGCAAGTGTGAAACTCAAACAAGGTATTTGTCAAAATCTGATTTCACTACAAGAGGCATCACATACTAGGAGAATGACATGTGGTTTGATCCCTCTTCGGAGTAGTGGTGATGTCGGTGGTGCCCAAAACCCCACCAATTTTTTTTTTTGCATAAACTCCATCTTTTGCTACGAGTGTTTAAGTGTTTGAGTAGATTTATAAACCCATTCCAAAGGAGGGCACAGAAGATAGACACATAGTGAAAATCATTGCTAGGTAAGCGAGGTAAAAATAAATTTATAGATCCAGAATCCAAGCAATTCCAAGACTATACATAAGGATTAGAACCATACGAGATAGTTTTGACATAGTTGTATGGTTTTGATTATGTATAGTTTCGGGTGCTAGTTTGAAAAATGAATCAATTTCAGACCCAGATCAACTTGTTCATGTAATCATATCACTCAGAAACCTCCCAAATCCACACAAAATTAGATAATTACAATCTATCCCTTGTGTTTTGATAATTCATATATCAATATTCACTTTGTAAAACATTATTCTGATTTGGAAATTGATGTTAGAAGTTAATTAAATCAGAGTAGCCTCATGTTGTATTATTTCATCCTTTTTATGTATGTTAATTATAAACACATATAAAATCTTAAAAGGGAATGAAATAGGATTAATTAAATTAAAATTTGAAATCATTTGGTGAAACAAACCTCTAGTTAAACATCATAGCCCTAATCTTAGTGGCCTTAGGGTTTTATATGCTCTTTAGATCTAATTTGTTCACATTATGGCTTATCATGTTGTTACTTTTATATATGCTTCCACTAAACACTCTAACCTTAGCTCCATTCTAGAATTACATAATAATTTAGATGATTTTGATATGGTTTCATAATTTAGATATGAGGAAATATATGAGGATGATGTTTATGAGCCAAAATGTTCTGTCGTTGATCTATTTTCTAATGTTATCCTTATTCTTCACATAGATCTATCCATGTCTCGATTCTAATACTGATTATGACAATCATACACACGCCCTATCTCGAAGATGAAGAAAAACATTTACATCATTTATTACATGAAAATCCCAACCACATTCATATCCTTCTATGTGATATAAGAGATCAACTCAAGTATGCCTCTATCAAACACATTTACTTGTACATACATCTATTGTGCCTACTTCCTTAGGGCCATCTAACATACCCATGAAAAATGTGTATATTCCTATTCTTGTAACCTCTGTTACTACTTGATGTAGGGACATCTTCAAATTACTTCAACCAAAGCAAATCCCCATGGTCATGAAGTCAAGGAGGTAAAATTAGGTATATGGAGTCAAGAGGGAGTGAGTCTAGGTGGTTTAGAGTTTGGAATTTCAAAAAGGAGTTTTCCCTCCAAAACATGTAATTCAAAAATTTAAACTTGTAAAAGTGAGTCCTAAGTTTTCTAGGTGGGTAGAATGGTCTAGGAGGTGGTGTAGACATGTTAGAAGGGGATGGTTAAAGTTTGAACATGAGCAATAGGGTTAGAAGTTTGTCCTAGGAGATTCCAACTAAAATGTTAGCAATTGCCAAATGCTTTGAAGTGCTTTAGGTGCCTTTAGATACAATCTTAGGTGATAGATAGTATTCTTAGAGCTTGTTTCTTTATTTTGGTCACATAACATTGTGTTTATATGATTCGCTTGTTTTAATTTCATATTTTGAAAATTGGAAGGCCTAACCATAAGAAAATAAGATGCCCAAATGATAAAAGAGACCAAAAAGAAGCAAATAAGATATAAAAGGGTTAGAGGCACCCAAAGGGGATGAGGGTGCTTGGGCATTGGCGTCCTGGTTTGGCACTAGTGTTCAAGGTCATGGTGAATAATGAAATAAAGTTTAGACTGGGCTATAAGGTGTGCAAGACCAAAGAGAAAGCAAGAAAGTCGGAAGAGAGGCTAAATATAGTCACAATTACTAGTTTCTTGCTTAGGAATCATGTACATGTAAGTATGTTGTTAGGAACTATAAATGTACCCAAGTGCATGATTTTGTGTCTACACTTTCCCCACTTTATGTTTTTTAGTGAATATTCAGTAACATAAAGGAGTTAGAAGATGCATACTTTTGTTCTGTAGAGATTGATGGTGATAACATGCCAAAGAGACAAGTAAAATAGTGAAGAGATAAAAATGAAGCGTGGAAGCTAATAAAGAGGAAGGGACCCTAAGCGGCGAAGTGTATGTGTTGTACCATGTTGTACTTGTTGTTGTGCTTATTGAAGGATACTTCTTGTTGTGTATTAAGGATGAACTTGCAAAAGAAGAGAAAAAGAGTAGTCAAAGTCATGTATTATAAAAACTCTGTAAAAGTATGCAAAAGTGTGTAAAAGTATGTAACAAGGAAAGTGTGCTCCTGATTTGTGAAGAGTGAAAAGGATAGAAAATGTATTGAAATGTTGTAGAAGAGTGAATTTTTTGGTGATATCATGCCAAGAGTGAGTTTTTGGGTGATCTAATGCCAAGTACGAGTTTTTGGGTGATCTCACACCAAGCACGAGTTTTTTGTGTGATCTCATGCCATGACAGAAGAGTGTTGGGGAGAGAAGCCTAGTGTTACTCTCCTTTCATGACTACTTCCTGAATAAGCAACACTACAGATGGTATGTCCTATGTTGTTACATATTGTATGGAATAGAATGAACTTCCCCTTCCTATGCATGTATGCAGAAAATGTAGTCCCTTGTCCCTTGTAATGGATGCCAAATAGATGCTTTGAAGTGCTTTAGGTTCCTTTAGATGCAAGCTTAGGTGATAGATAGTATGCTTAGAGCTTGGTCCTTTATTTTGGTCACATAACATTGTATTTATATGATTCCCTTGGTTGAATTTCATAATTGACAATTGGAAGGCCGACCCATAAGAAAATAAGATTCCCAAATGATAAAAGAGACCCAAAAGAAGCGAGTAAGATAGAAAAGGGTTAGGGGGCGCCGGAGGGGATGAGGGTGCCTTAGCAATGGTGTTTAAAGTCATGGAATATAAAGCAATAAAGTTTATATTGGGCTGTAGGGTGTGCAAGACCAAAGAGAAAGCAAGAAAGATAGAAAAGAGGCCAAAGATAATTATCAATTACTAGTTTTCTTGCTTAGGAATTATGTAAATGCAAGTATGTTGTTAGGACCTAAAACTTTACCCAAGTGCATGGTTTTGTGTCTACACTCATATTATGGAATCCTCTCAATTATTATATAATCCACTTGCACCTGATGTTGTCTCATACCCTTTTCCTATTGGTTTCATTGCACCTAAGCTTCCTATCTATGATGGTAAGGGTGATCCATAAGAACATATTTAATATTTTCATGTTGCTTACTTCGATTATACATCTAATGATATATTTCTCACAATGTTATTCCGTAGGATCCTTAAATAATTTGTGTTGCAATGGTCAATAATCTCCCCACACATTTTATTTGTTCTTTTACTACATTGGTAAAATAATTCTTGGCACAATTTTTAATCAACATTGGGTATAAGTTATCTTACACATAAATATCCAAAATCAAACAAGGATCTGAAGAGCATATAAGTGATTATGTCTTGTGTAATGAACCATTATACCAAAACCTCAAGTCATTAGTGAATCGAATACTAGGATCATAACATCCCACCACACTTTTGCAGATCCTAACCTCAAGATGGGTATACACCCGCACTCACGTACATATGAGCCTCGCTTCACTAATGTTTAGGCTCCCCACAAGCCTTGACTACATTGTGTAAGAAACTAAGTGGAATTTGAACATGAGTGTTCACTATGATACCAAATGTAACAAACTGTTACACCAAAACATTGAGGCATTAGTGAATCTACATGCCAGATTATAACATCTTGTGATATCACACAATGCTTACAAATGTTAGCAATATCTTAGGTGAGAGTGAGTTACAATACCTTTTTATTCAAATTTTTCTTCCTCCCTTGTAAGAATTAGTCATATTCAACAAGTTTCAATATTTCAACCATCTATGTCATACACTAAAAGAGTGTGAAGCTAAGCTATTACATATGAATAAAATCAAGTATGTTACTAACACCTCTAATTCTTCCAATGCCAAGTTCCAAAGCAAACCTACTTTCAAAGGAAAAAATCATGATCCTAAGGTTACTTCTAAATATAATGTTAATGTTATGATCCTCATGTGTGGATTTCACTAATGCCTCGAGGTTTTGGTGTAACGGTTCATTACATTTGGTATCAGAGCAACCACCCGTGTTCGAATCCCACTCGGTTGGTTACGTCGTGTAGCTGGGGCCCGTGGGGCACCTAAACGTCGGTGAAGCGGGGCTCGTACGTATGGGAGTGCGGGCGCAAACCCAGCCCGAGTCGGGCTCTACGGAAGCATGGTGGGATGTTATGATCCTCATGTGTGGATTTCACTAATGCCTCAAGGTTTTGGTGTAACGGTTCATTACGATTAATGTTGTTGATCACCCTACTAAGATCCAATCGCAACCTATACGATGCAAATTTAAATGATTACCTTTCAATCTGAGTATAATTTTAAAGAAACTACTTGAATGCAATCTTGTGTCTCTCCCTCCCCATTTTATGTTGATATGAGTAAGCCCCAAAGTAAGATATTTGATGCTAATGCCTATTATGATTACCATAGATGCATTGGTCACTCTATATATCATTGTATTAAGTTGTGACATATCATTCAGGACCTTATTGAATCTAATGTAATTGAATGGGATGAGCCTATTGAATCTTCCAATCCTGTTAACAACAATGCTAAGTTGAAAATATTCAATGACCCTCTTCCTAAGCATGATAATGATCCATCTACCTTGGAATTTCATAACACACATCATGTAGTGCCACCACCACCTTCTTATGATCACCCATTGGATGTTATGATTGGAATTATTTCTTGCACATCCCTTTTTGCACTAATCATTTCCTTTAATGATTATGGATATACATGACATAATTATCTCTAAAACCTTATTTTTCTGATCTCTATTAATCATATTTATATTCAAGGTGTTTTCGTTAATCCACATCGTACAAATAATATTTGTGCATGGCCCTTACTTCAATCTCTTGGTATCTCTTTTAATATTCTTACACTTTATTCTCGATCCACATTTTTGATGTATTACACTACCAATCACTGTTGGATCCACCACTACACATACTTCATTATTATTTGCTAAATCTATTACTACTAGTGTATTGCATCTAGGTCTCCCTTGGCTACACGCTCTGAGGGATGTCTTGTTTATCATTCATCAATGCATCAAGTTTATTAGTCATTGAAAAGTTATAACTATCTCGAGGTGTTCCTTTTAGGGATTTATATCCTTGTGTGTCTCACCCTTTCGCATCTTCCACCCTTCACCCTAGTGCATCTACAGGTATGCCTATTATTTCACACACTCTTTCAAACAATGCTAGTTTTCCGTGTCTCTCATTAGGCCTTTGGTTGCACACACAAATTCACACCATTCTATGTATCTTAATAGGTATTTATTTTGACATGTTATATCACATAGTTCTTTGGCCCCTAGGTCTCCACCTAAGCCTTCTTCTGTACATACTATCTCTCACATCTTGCACCCTCATCCTATCTTGCATAATTTATCTAGTTTTACGACTCTCCCTACCACTTCTTATTAGTTTTCTTGGAGTTCCTATTCTTCTAGTCTACCCCATAGATATGATACATCACATTATACTTAGTGTTTTTATATTTATAGTTCTCATCATAGAAATTTTGTGGCACATATCATCACCACGCTTCTACTTGCACTTGAGTCACATTCTATGACACATTTGAGGCTTGACCCTCCATCATATTCTAAAGTTGTTTTACGTCCTCGGAAGGTTATCATAGGTTAATTATCATACTATCCCACACTCATTTCTCAATCATGCACTTGGTCTATAGGTTCAACTTGACTATTGAGGGAGTGGTTCTACACTTAAACCTCACTTTGTACACACACATTGGGGAAATATTGCTTCCTATTATTTAGTTGCAACATTTTTATACATTCCCTTTATGGGGAATTCTTGATCACCCTTCCTTCTCTTCAAAGAATAGTTTTTCATCTATGCCCTCATGGAGGGCCTAAAACACAAAAAACATTCAAATATTGGTAAAAATATAAAATTAGGACCTATTTTGATAGCATACATTGTTTTCACTTTACATTATACATGTTGTTTACTCCTTTGGTTTGATAGATAAAATTTCTTCTTTACACACATGTGTTCACATGGTATATTGAGCATGATGTAGGACATACATAAAGTGGTACATGATGATAGGTTTCAGCTTGCCCTTTACCCATATTGCTAACCTCTAGGGGCATCTTCCTTTTGCATACTGCATCCAGGTGTTATATTTCCATTATAGTTATTTTCTTTCCTCATTACATTTGATTACATATATATCTTGTGTATTTGTTATCTCTTGGACTGATAGAACTAACACACATTTCTTTTTTAGCACTTATAGTTATTGCTATCTCTTTCATATATCATATATCATATCATTTACATCACATCTTGCTATGATTGTTTTTCATCCATGATTGCTAGTTTTGTGTGTATGCTTTCTTCCCTCGTTATTATTGTGGCCTAAGTGCCTTGATTGTCTTGCTACATTGTGGGTGTTCCATGTTCATGGCGTAATACCTTATCTGTTATTGTATATGTCTTATCTGTAGGCTTAGGGGCCTTGATTGTCTTATGACACTCAACGATCCTATATTTGTAGGAATTTTTACCATTTTGTGTGACATTAATTGACACGTTTTGCACTTGTTTTCTATATTGAATTTACTAGTTTTATCCTTAATCATCATCTCATATTGATGATATTGTTGTTTTTTTGCATTAACACTATTCTTATTATCATGCTTCTTGTTATTTTTGCTATTGTTTTATGTCATGGCTCCTACCATGTGCATCCCCTTTGTAGGTGTAGTTTCTTCTTGGTGGCCACCACATAATCTCTTCAAAGGTTATTTCTAGTTTATCAATATATCAACCACTGGTATACATCTTTCCTTTTGATCCAAGCAATCACATTCTTCATCGTATGTGCCTCAAAAGTGGGGTTAAACATATAGGGTTTTCTTCTACATTTCTAATGAGACACCGTCATCTTTTTGGGCACAAGAATATGTAAGGGTAGGAAAAATTCCGTAGAATTATAATTAGGCATAAAAATTACCAAAATTTATAGATGGTAAAAATGTACACCCGGTTAGGATGAACAAATAGTTCTAACCCTACCATATGGTTTTTCCTAGGGGTAATTACTCTAGATTTATCAACATTATTAGGTTTATCATCATTAACAAAACATTCCTATATGGTTTTATGGTCGGATGGACTCGGTTTGGCACAAGTTCGGGAGGTGTGAAGTATTTCATTCTCTCCTTCTCCCAGTACTCGAGTTTCATTTTGGTTTTGGACACATTAGGGGCATGGATTCCTTTCTCCACTCATATTTTGGGATATAAATCAATTCTATTTAGTTTCTAATCAGTTGTACTACACATGATAAGAGTATTAGGAAACTTATTTCTCTTTTCTATTGTGTGTATTAAGTTACAAAATTGGGCTTATATCCATCTGTAGTGGTATGGTCCATGAGGTTATGGAAGGCAATGAAGTGGCTAAGTTATTCTCGGGTAGGCCTTCCTAGCCTCTTTGGGAAGATATCAAAGTTACCGAATGACTTTGATACACGATCTTCCTCCATAGGCATGGGTGTTTCGGCTCCTCTTTTTGGTTCTTCTCTTTGGAATTCATGTGTTGGGTTATTACACCTAGCACATTAACCTCTCTTTGGCACGAATTAGGGATTGATCACCCCAAATTCTTCATCATAGTTTAGAAAATTCAAAGCACAAGAATGAGAGAACATTCCCTCCACAAAACAAACATGTGTATTCATTCCTAATTTTACATCTCTTTTAGCATTGTTGAACATATTTTTACAGTAATTTCACTATATTTTGAGTTAAAATTCAATTTCCTATTTTGGGCATCGACTACATAGTTTTGGTGTATGCCAACACCAACACAACAAGATATTGGAAAACAAATTTAATGTGAGAAAAGATAAAGTGTGTCTACACACTCAAGTATCCTTTCCTTTAAGCATGCAAATTTCATTTATACTTAAAGGGGGTCAAATGTAGGCACTAATTTTTTAAATTTATCCTTTGACATTGTTGATCTTGACGTGGCAGACTCACATACACAAATACACTCTTCAGACTCTTATTTAGTTCACCCAGATAACTCTTCGTCTAATTTCTCATCTTTGCATACATATTTGTCATTAGTTCCTAAGGTTTTATAGAATAAAATGAATCTAAATACAATTATCCTTTGACCTATAAATCCAAACTATGATTTTTCCTTTGGGTCAAAATCACCAATTTGGGTTGGTTTGTACAAATATACAACTTGACCCTACTATATAGTTTTGGATTGACACATTATGCACCAAAACTTTCAATTGCATCATCTTCATATGGTCTAATATTCCCTCTTATTCAGACTTTCACAACATAATAATCATCGAAGCCTATATAAGCAAGTCAATCATACCTCATTTATGGTCCTGGCACTTTTAAGAGATTCTCATGTAAAATTAAGGACAAAAGGCATTGCAAGATCCCAAAACTACAAAATAACTCATGAAAATCCATTAGGGTAGTATTATCTATAGGTCTAAATTCACCTACCAAGTCAAGGAGTCTTAATATTCTATCCACAAGAAAGCAAAACGACCCTTTCAAAGTATTTGAGAAAGTGTGAAACTCAAACAAGGTATTTATCAAATTCTGATTTCACTATAGTAGAAATCACATACTAGGAGAACGAAATGTGGTTTGATCCCTCTCCGAGTAGTGGTCTTTGTCATGTGGTGCATAGGGGAGCCCAAAAACATGTTTGTCAAATTTTAATTGCACTATGATAAATATCACATTTTATGAGAATAACATGTGGTTTGATCCCTCTTTAGAATAGTGGAAATGTCGGTGGTGCAAAGGGGTTCCCACAACACACCTAACTTTGTTTTGCAAGAACTCCAAATTTCGCTATGAGGGTTTGAGAAGAGATAAAAAGTCTTTACAAAGAGAGTGAAGAATATTAACACACAATGAAAGTCATTTACAGGAAGCTGAGGCACACAAAAAGCTACAAAGATTGAATATAATCAGGTCCAAGATCATACATAAGGGTCAAGACCGTATGAATGGTATTGACCTAGTTGTGCGGTTTTGACCAGTACAATTTTAGGTGTCGATTCTAGAAGCGAAGCAAGTTGGACCCATGTCATCTTGTTTCTATACCCAGATCACTCATAATCTCCCATATCCACATAGAATTAGTTAAGTACAATCTCTCTTTTGTGTTTTGATAGTTCCTAGATCAATAGTCACTTTGTAAAGCATTATTCTAATTTGGGAAATTAATGTTGGAAGTTAATTAAATCAGAATAGCCTCTTATTGCATTATTTCATCCTTTTTATGTATGTTAATTAGAAACACATCTAAAATATTAAAAGGGAATGAAATAGGATTAAATCACTTAAAATTTGAAATTACAAGAACATAAAAAAATCATTAGAAGTAAAAGAGGAAGTCAATCCATGTTTTGTTCCTTCACTATTGGGGAATTTCCATGGGGATGCTTGTGAGATACAATTGCACTTAAGAGAGGGAAAAAATTGAAGTCCTTTTTTTTTTCCAGGTGACTCAATAGACCAAATGAATTAAAATTTAGAGCATAGTTTCCTCTTGAAAACACCTTTCAAGTCATCCATATCTTGCATAGTGAGGTGTGGTATTTTAGTAGATATGGATGACTATATTTTTCATCATATTCTGTCATTCCATTAGGCAAGCTAGAGCATCATCTAATTTCCATGGTTGGAAAATAATTTTGGAAAATAAAAATAAATCATTACATGACAACGCATGATATTTTGACCATCTTGAAGGAATTTTAGAGAAGAACACTTGTGCAAATTTTGATGGAGTTTTCCCCATGGAATCAAAGGAGGCGGGCAAGAGTGTTTGTTAGAAAGCTAGGGTAGAGAGCTAGTTTTCATGGAGCTATAAAAAAATGGCTGGATTTTTTTCTAAAATGATGTTGGGAGGTTGATGAAGGATCTTTAAGTGATTTTAAATTCACTTTGGGTGGGGAAACCATGACTTAATACATAAACCACACTATCAAGGATTTTCATGAACTTAAAAGTGAAAAAGTACATTTTGGAGGGTACAATGGAATATTGGGTACAAAATCACACTTGGGAGTATGTTTGGTAAAAACACACTTTGAAGTCATATTTTGTACCAAAATACACTTAGAGGTCACTTTTTGTACCAAAGCACACTTGAAAGGGTTCATGAGAACCTAAGTCACAAAAGTGCAATGTCAAATTCAAATTAGAACACAAGTGATGGGGGATGTTCAAAAGTGCGGTTGGAGGTTAACTTATGTACCAAAGTGTACTTGAAATGTCATAATTGTACTAAGGATGGTACAAAAGTGCACTTGGAGGTGGTTCCATGTACCAAAAGTTCAAAAGTGCATCCTCAACCCTCTATAAGAACTCCGAATAATGAATTTATCACTCCCTAGAAAAATTAGGAGTTCTATAGGGTATAACACATGATTTCAATGAAAAACACCTAAAAATCCACTATCTCCAAAGTATAAAGAGTTGGAAGTGTTTATATTTTTTTATAAGAAAAAACCTAAAAATGACCAAAGTGGCCATAACGATGCAACATATAGTTTTTTTCTATCATGTGTTGTTGTTAGGTACTTTCCTTGTCATCTCAGGGAATTTTCCATCTCACTTAGTGAGTCATCTCACTTAGGTGAGATCATAGGTCTTAGGTTTTTAGGGGTATGATAGATTCGTCATAGAATATGTCATACACGTCGGTGCGTCATATAGGAGTTACTTTCCATTTATGAAATGTAAATCCTCTTATCCCTTATAGAGGTATGACTTTTATTACATTGAGAGTTACACAACACTCCTATTTTTACTCTTGTTTTTGATCTATGAGAATGAGTAGACCCTTTTATTTTGCATGCACATTTCATGGTTGAATGTTTTCTTACTACATGGAACTCCGTCATGCTATCATTCAAGTGTAACTCAATAGATGTGTGTGTCATCCCATTTGATCCTTGTTCTAAAATATCTAACATGACATTAGAGCATGTTTGGGATTCACATAACTCTCTCATCATCCATTGGCTACTACTCTTGGTTTCATGTTCTTACTAGTTTCTTGTGCAAGCTTCATAATCTACTTTGCGTTTGTGCTTTACTTGTGTTATACGGGTTCATCTTGTTTTTCGTGGATTTTTATTGGTTTGTAGGTTATTTTTGATGCTTGTGCAAGTGGATTTTTAGTTTTAGGTTTTTTTCATTGATTTAGCTAGTTACAACTAAATTTGGAGGAAATTTTTTTAGAGGTATTTATGGTGTAGTTTATTTGAATTTTTCATTTAATTTTTTTAATATTTTGCTAGAAAAATTTTCCTCTGCACTTGCTCCTCTCATATTTTTTACATTTTATCCCCAGTTGTCTGTACTTCTTTCCCCATCTCCTAATTCAGTCGAGCCCATTCTTGGCTTGGTGAGCTCCTCAATAAGTTTTGTCTCCTTGTTGACGAGTTATGGGTTGAGTTTTGTTTTTGAATTGGTGTGCTCAAGATTAATTATTTCGTGAGTTGGGTGTTTTGCCTCGAGCTCATGTTTTTATCCATGTCTGACACCTTGCCTTGAGCTTGGTGAGCTCATGTTGCCTTGACTTAAACTACTTGAATTTTCTTTGTTTTGGCTCATGTTTTCTTACGCCCCTTTCGCGTGGTTTTAGTAAGATCACCCCCGTGCTCGATCCGAGAGTCACTTAACCTTCCAACCTCCAACCTGATGTTGTATTACTTTGTCTTGGTGATATTTGTTCACATCATTTCCTACTCTTCTCACCCATTGACCTATCCACCTTTCCTTTACCTCAGCCTCTCTTCCTATTTTGGCCCTGCCTCACCTTCGAACCCCAGCCGTTGAGTTAGTGCCTAGCCCTAATTCCTTGTGCTTGGTATTCCTAAGCTCACACTATATTTTGTCATTGATCCTAGGTATTTCAACCACCCTTCTCTCCCATTCTCATCGTTGAGCTCATCGTCTAGTGCTCGGTCTCCATCCTCGCCGCTTTCTTGCACTTTGCTCGCAAGTATTTCAAGCCTTGGATTCCCCTACCTTCCACTTATTTCCTCTACATGGCTCACCAACCGGGTTCTACACCTCGAGCCCAACCCTCCCTCCTCAAGCTTATCTCGCCACTCCCACCTCCTTTCATGTCATGTCGGCTTCCTCCTGAACTATTGACCCACTTTTACCTTTCCCTCTTTTTCAAAATTGCCTAGCCCAGTTGTTTTATAAATTAATTCAATGCATTTTTTTAATTCTAAACCTTAGGTTATTCCTCATAAAGCTTAGGTTAACATTTATTATAGTCTAGGATATATTTAATCTAAGGTTGGGCTTACTTTTTTAAAGGGAAGGTTATTCCTTAAAGGTAAGGTCATTAGTGGTTATTAGGAGGTTAATTATTTTGGTAGTCCAGTTTTTTTTTAAATTTCTAACCCCGTTTTAATTTTTTTCCCTTTTTGGAAATTAAGTAAAATTAGAAAAAATTATCCCGAAACTGTGTTTACTAAGCATTTTTTGTTGACATTTTGTGGGAGTGTGGAGTGTTCTTTGTGGATTGTAGGTCCCATTTGGGGTTCTTTTTGGCATTTTCATGTGGTTGTGTGTTTTAGAGGTCCTTTATGCATATTGGGTGCTCTTATGGCATTTTTGGAGCCTTTTGACTTGCTTTGGAATTATTTTGAATTTTAGTGCTCTTATTATTAGCTTGTGGGATAGTGAGTGTGTCCTCCACAACCTTGTGGAAATAGATCCCCTTATGAAACGTGAGACACTTTTTCTCATACTCAACTTTGTTTTGTCCCCTTGTTCCTTATTTTTTCCTTTTGTTCTTATTTAAGGTGTCGTTCCTCTGCTTGCGACTGAAACTTACTATGGCCTCCAATCTTGTGTGATTTTTTTCCTACTGTAAGGTGAGTGGTCAATTGTTTCACATCGTATAAACACAACTTCTTGTAACCAACACATTGTTTATAAAGTGCCACAAAAGGGGGTTATCATTGTTCTTTAGTGTTGTAATTAGATGTAGATGCATTCTCGGACATGTCCAATGTCTTGCAACCTTGTATGTGTTCTTGAACCCCTATTCTCTTGCATTTTGGACATATTTTTAGCTTAGTCGATGTCCATTTTACCATGTTTTTCCTTGTGACCCTTCTGTACTTCTTTCTCTTTTCATAATTGCACCATGGATGATATTATTTCCATACTTGATCTTCGTAGGATTGCTTCTAAGCCTCCACCTCTTCTTCTTGGTAGAGAGAATTATACATCATGGCATTCTTGCATGGAATGTTACCTTACCCATGAAGGCATTTATGCTTTGATGTATGGGAAATTTCTTACACCCACCGATCCTTATCATCTTGAAGACTAGCTCAACAATTGTGACCATGTTTTTAGTTGCTTGTTGATACATGTTTCTAGACCTCTCCACCATCATGTGGCACACACATTGTCCTAATAATATTTAGAGCATTCTTTAGTTCTTATTTGGATATCCTTTAGAGATTACCACTGATTCTTATTCTATTGATACCATTTTTTCCTCTCCTTATTCATGTGATGATAGTTCTGACACATGATTTTCCTATTCCTATTCGATGATGAGTTTTTCTTCTAGTTTGATGATGAGAGTATTGATGATAACTCCTCTCCTCCTCCTGTCCACCTTTCGAGAGAATGTTGACACTCCTCTTTTCCATCATACATCAGGTAGACATGTTCCCAACCTCATACTATCATCCTATCTTCCTCATTTCTACATCCACTATGTGAGACTTCTTCCACTCCTTTAGACATTACTATTTTATTTTTTTGAATAACCCTTTTGGGACAAGTATTTGTCGAGCTTCATCATCTCTTCATAGTGCCTAATTATGTTGCAAAGTATAGGAGTTTCTCTTCCTTCTAAAGGTTTTTAGAGGAGTTCATATATTTTGTTGGGAGTGTCCCTTTTGGGACTTTCACCACTTCCACTAATTTGGAGATCATCACCAATCCACCTCCACTTGTGGATCCTCTTTCTACTATTGTGGGGCTTGTTTCTTTTCCTTCACATATGTACATTATTTTGGGGGATATTCCTCTCTTATACTTTGGTAGTTATATACTGTGGTATTACCTTAAGTTTTTTGTGCACTTACTTGCTAGAACTATGTCACGTTTAAGTGGACCAAATTCATAGTTCTTCATTCTCTACCTTTGGTTTCCTTCACAGAGTGGGAAGACTTCTAGTACTCCATTTCTATCCTTCCTAAGGGTAGAAATATTGTTTGATGTGGATGGAACTTCTTCATTCTACACAGTGGAAGACCAAATCATCGACACTCTTCTTAGAGACTTCATAGAGTTACAAACTTCATATCCATTGCAAGATTCTTCACCGAACCCTTTATTGAAGCCAAGTATCATTACTTGTGCTATTGTCTTAAGTGAGGTATATCTGTAACTTCACATATTCTTCCATTTATCTAGTATCCTTCCTCTCTTCTCTGCTTATTCTTCTAGAAAGATTGTTGTTTGTACACGGGTACCTTATCGGGACCATAGTTGTCATAACCCATTTGACACATCTTTCTTAGGTTTTTTAGGGGAGTCTTCTATCCCTTGTAAGTGGGTGTTTTTACCATTGGGTTTTCCTCCATTATTTGAGATCCTTATTGTGCATGGATGGCTCATTAGGTATAGTTATCAAGAAACATTTCTCTTTTTGGCTTTCCATGCCTCATCCTAAGTTATGATGAAGGGGGTGTTGGTGTGAGGTACTTGCCTTGTCATCTTGGGGCATTTTCCACCTCACTTGGTGAGTCATCTCACTTAGGTGAGATCATAGGTATTAGGTGTCTTAGGGGTATGAAAAATTCCATCATAGAATATGTCATACATGTCAGTGTGTGTCAGTGCATCATACATGAGTTAATTTCCATTTTTAGAACGTAACTCTCTTTTCCCTTGTGGAGGTATGATTGGTATTGCATTGGGAGTTACACAACACTCCTATTTGTACCTTTTTTTTTTATCTATGAGAATGAGTAGACCCTTTTCTTTTGCATGCACATTTCATGGTTGAATACTTACTACATGGAACTCCATCACACTATTGTTTGAGTGTAACTCGGTTGATGTGCATGTCATCCCGTTTGATCCTCATTCTCACATTCTCTCACATCATGAAAGATGGAGATGACCAAGATTAAAACCAATTATTGAACCATGTGGACTCCTCGATACTTATTTTGACTCTTTGCCAATGATTTTGAATCCATATGGAGCTCTCATAATCTTCCGTACAATATTTCTTCATCATTACTACCAAGACACATTAATTATTGAAAGATTTTTCGTTCCCAAAACATATCCAATGCTTCCAAAATATTACTCTTAGTATATCAAAGTATATTAAACTCTATGTAATTTCCTATGACTACACACAAGAAATATGAAACCACACGGAACTATCATTGGGCCATTCACAAGTTAACACTCACAAAGGGAAAAATTTGTAATTTTGGCCAACTTTCTCAAAGGGAAGACAAATATTTTAGGGGTTGTCGAGAAAAATGACTACCAACATTTTGTATGCAACCATAAATGAAGACCCTACTAGGACTTGAAACACTCAACAATGACATTTTACATGTGATTTAGATTTACAAATGGCCTAGGGCAGATTCAATGATGTGTGTAGACTTAAAGTTGGTTAAATATGCTCGAGAGACTAATTTAACATATGGGTACTTTGTTTTGATCTTGTAGGTATCCCAAATATGTAAGATATGGGGAACTTAGGATAGATTAAGGTAATGTGCTTATATAGGTGATTATTTCCACGAGATTTCTTACTCAAATGACACACGACCTATAAACACCCTAAAAATACATACTTATTTCTAGCTTATCCCTTGAGATCTATATTCTTTGCACAATATGTCAATATAAATCCATTTAGAATTAATTAAATTAATTCTATTCCAACAAAATTCACCTTTATTATTTATAATTAATTAAATTAATTATATCATGCTTAATTACATCCCTTTAGGATTAATTAAATTAACTCTATCATATCCCACTCATCCATTAGCTAATTTAATTAGATATTTAAATATAAATAAATCTATTTATCTACTTACACTCCACTTCACTATCCTAGTCAGTCAAGTAAAACTACCTCACTTCACTCCATTTTTAGAACCCTAAAAAGGTGGAAGTAGCAATAATGCATGTCTACAACCACCTTCTTGAATAAAATCAAAATATTTATTGCCCTTTAAAGTTGTAACTACACAAACCAAATCCAATGACTATTTTAGGAAATTGCAATTATGAACCTATAACCCATTCAAATGTTGATTAACTATTCATGTCCTCTCCTTCAACTATAAGTAACATGCCATATTCTTCATAAATAATCCGTTGAAGCTTTAAGAAATTGCAACAAACCTCTTCTCATTTTCCATTCAAATCTACATCCTCATGTTCACTAACTTACTCATAACATTCATCCTCCATTTTGAATCAAACTTGGAGCATCCAAAACCAAACCATTTCAAGAGATCCAACAAGTGTGTTTTTATTTCATCTTGAGGTTGCAAGAATATCCTAGAGAAAGGTTTGTTGTATTTTTTTGTTTATCTTTCATTTTATTGAGTTTTTCCTTGTATACATTCTGGCACACCCGGTGGGACCTCCCACACCTTTAATATATTTTTAAGTTTGTTTTTTAATTGAAAAAACTTCACTTGTGTGTTATCTATGTTATTTTAGACTTACCATCGAAATTTGAGAGTGTTTGGTGTAGAAAAGCGAGAAAAATAGTCAAAATACCAGTCAAATGATCGTAATGATCATCAAATTTTGACCACCTATAACAAACCTATGATATCGTACTCATCGTATGCACTAGCATCACTCAGTAAGTGTGCAAGTGTAGCATTTCACATGGTAGCATAACTTTGTATGCACTAGCATAGCACTTTACGAGCTAACTTAACCCTTCCCCCCCTTACACGTGTTATCATTTTGATATATGCATTAGCGTTCAACTACTTTTCTGCTCTATTTTAAAAAAAAAAAACATTTATTACGCAAACATGTTCACCCACCAATACTAGCGTATCCTATCATGCTATCACACCCTATTACATGTGCTAGCATACCACTATATGCGCTATCATACTAGTCATTGTGTTTTTTTAGTTATGTGTTTTTCTAGCAAGTTAAACTTCTTCTAACCTCTATTTTAGATGTTTAAAAATCATTTCTTATAGATAATAAATTTAAGTGTTTATTTTGCTATTAGATTTCATTTAATCTAATCGTGAAAACTCCCGTATATGCTCTTTTCTCACACCCTTTTGGGTGATCTCGATAAATGAGAGACATGAGTTTTCCTTCGTGTTTTCGATTATGTTTTCACTTATAGAAAAATATTACATATTTTTGCAGACCATCTCTACAAATATTGTTGTTATATTAAAATCACTAACTACAAGTTTCCTTTCTTGTAGGAATCAAACAAACCTTATCACATTTCTTTTATTATACTTTATAAAAATACCTTAATTAAATATTCTAAGATGGGTTTATTCCCGATCCGTTATAGCGTGGGAATTACATGGACAGGGGCCAAAAACTCATTGTGAGGAGTACCAGAGGAATCCCAAAGTAGTTGGCTCCTTGAGGGGACTGACAAGGAAAAGGGTACCCCTACCCATCGACTAGTGCACCTTGTGAGATATTAGAGCCAACATTATCTTATTGGCAGCCTCGTTTGATCCTTGAGAAGAAAAATATGGCTTATTATATCAAGAGGGTAAATTAAATCCAGACACTAGAAATTTTATAGTGTACCACACTAACTCGGATAATCTTGTGGTATTTATGGGAGAACCATTTTCTAGGAATCCACACTTGACCAAAGCTTAAGCTTAGAGGCCTTCCTTAAATAATGTTATTCTCGTCTACTTTACGTGTTACTAAGTTTGTGTTCCACACTCTTATCATACACAATCTATCCACCTATCTTTCAAATTTACAATCAATGTTCAAGTCTTGAGTTTTGGATACCCATGTCCTAACTTAATCACATTCATTCCAATTTGAGTCGCGATCTTTGATATTCACTTTATCACAGTCAAACACAATCAATTTCCTAAGCCTTTAAGTTTCACATTCACATTTTTAAACTCTAAGCACCTACCTAGTCTACATCTATAAATTTAACATTCAATTTGTTAAATTTTGGGAACTTTCAAAATATTTTATCTTAGCATTCACTTTCTTTAAGTGTCAAGTGATCCATATTTCATTTCTAACCTCTTCCATCTTATCATTCACTTTACTAAGGGTTAAGTAATCGACTCTCATTTCTATACTCTTCCATGATCTTAGAATTCACTTTACTAAGGGTTACGTAGGGTATCATCATTTCCAACCTCTTCCATATTATTATTCAATTTTCTAAGGGTCGAGTAATCCAATTTTCATTTCCAACCTCTTCCATCTTAACATTCACTTTGCTAAGGGTCAAGTAATCCAACTTTCATTTCCAACCTCTTCCATCTTAGCATTCGATTTGCCAAGGATCGAGTAATCCATCTTTCATTTCCAACCTCTTCCATCATAACATTCAATTTTCTAAGGGTCAAGTAATTCATATTTTATTTCTACATTCCCCCTCTTTAAAAAAGGTGGGAATGATACATAGAAACTATGACCCTTCGACATAAAGGATAGAAATATTTTTCACATTATTTTTTATGAAGAGGATGAAGACCAACTAGAGGATCAACAAAATGACGTTCCCTTACAAGAATAAGAAAAATTTGAAGGAATTTTGTGGCAAAATAAAGATCAATTTCTACTCCATCTCCTCGAAATGGGAGTAAAGCGCCTTCATTTTGACGATGAAAATTTGAAAAATCTATGAGGTCAACCTAAACCAAATATAAATATACAACCCGAATCAAACAAGCATGATGAATCCTCACCAAGTAAAACAAATGATGGTAACAAAGGGAAATCTAGTGCTTTCACTTATGAGCCAAATCAAGCTTTTATAGATCAAATCAATGCAATGGCCAATAAACTAGATCTAATGTCTTCTAAAGTCACCATTGACATGAGTAACAAAGAAAAAAAGAAAAAATGTGAAAATCAATCAAAGACACAAAATGAACTAGAAAAAGAAAAACTAATTCAAAAATTAACAATATCCCACAAACTAATTCCCCATTTTCTCAAGAATTTCAAACTATGAAGGATACTATTTTGGGAACATAATAACAATGAAAAAAATTTAACTTTGAAGAATTGTGTCCTTACGATTTCAATATATCTTTCCCTCAATCTTTAAATTCCCAAGTTTGAAAAATACAAGGGAAAACATGACCCTCATGAACATGTCAAAGAATTATTTATGCCTTTTCAATAGGTTGCCTATAACGACGTGTATCTCTTACGTTTGTTTATGAAAAATGGAGGTGGCCAAGCCCTATATTGGTTCTTACATCTCCCAAAAAGGTTTGATCACAAAATTTGGTAACTTACCGAGAAGTTTGTTAAAACTTTATCCTTTAATATGGATTCAAAAATAAAAATGTACTTATGTAATACTAAGAAACAAACAAATGAAAATTTTGCACAATTTCTACAATGGTGGTGAGGAATCACAAGTCAATTTCCTTTCTCAATCCCAAATAAACAATTGGTCACTATATTCATTCGAACCTTAAAAATGAATTTTACTTTCACATGTAGATGCATTATCTCAATATTTTTGAGGATGTTATTAAGAATGGGTATCAAATATAAAAATCCCTCATTTCCAAAGGCTTAAGAAAACCTTCTTCCAATGACAACGCACATAACAATAATAATAACAAAACAATCATCAAGAAAAACCCAAGTACATCAATCAAAATTGAAATGTCATTAATGATGACATAATAGACAATCATAATGTACATAACAGACAAAACAATCTAAATCCAGCAATCCATAATTTTTCCTTGTAAATAAGCTCCTCTCCCTCATGATAACAAATGAAGACAATTCACATCCTTGGGAAAGATCCTTTCAAAAATCTTCATACAAAAAATAAGTGCTAACATGGTCACTTAACCCATTATGAAATCCTTCATAAAAGGAGAACACAAACCATCTTGGTACAAAGATACTACATATTGTGACTTTCATCGCATTAAAAACATCAAACAGACCGATGTATGAGACTTTTCAACTATATTCAAGATCTCATTGATAGCGGAGACATCCCGATCGAAGAACCATCACCCAATAAAATACATGATGATAAATTAAAGGTGTTTTTGAATCCCTTCCTAAGTATGGTATGAACTACACAACTCCCGAAAAGGTCCAATCTTTAAACACCATTGATTTCAATTCAATCATTTCATTTGTTGAAGAGATACCTAATACCATTTCCACAATTAAATTCCAAGATCCTAAATATGCAGTGGCCATATGAGATAAGAATGTTTGTATGCCTACAATGAAGTAACCATCAACTTCATCCACACCTCCAAAGATCTACCAATCTTACAACAAAAATAGTATGAATCCAACATCAAATTCTAACCCTTCGCATCCGGTCCATACGACCTAGCTAAACAGTTAGTGATAACACCCACACATATCTCCCTCATGGAGTTATTGAAAGTGTCACCTAAATTTTAAGAAATTCTCACTCATGCTCTCTAGGAGGCTTGTGTTCCTAAGAATCTCAATACTCAACAATTCCAAGCTCTAATTGACAACCTTTCATCCGACAACCCTATATTGTCATTCAATCCTCAGGACCTATTAAATCCAAATATTCAAAACAATAACTCGTTGTACATTAAAGCTTATATTAATAACCACAAGGTTAAAAGAGTTCTTATCAAAAGTGGATCTTCCTTACACATCTGTTCCATGAAAATATTGTGATGTCTTGGCCATACGGAGGAAAGTTTGGGAGCTAACATTATAACTATTCATGGTTATGAAAACAAAGTGAAAAAAATTCATCTAGAATGATCACCCTATCTATACAAGTGGGCCCATAGATGTTTGAAATTGTTTTTCATAATTTTGAAATCAAAAATTCATATAATATCCTCTTAGGTTAATCAAGGATACATATAATGCAAGTTGTACCTTCTACCTTCCATCGTGCATAAAATATCCACATAAGGGCAAGGAGTTTACCTTGATTGTAGATGTAAAACCTTTTGAATATTATAAGATCTTAGAGGCTAGGTATAAAAATGTTAATTATTATCCTTCTACGAGATAAATATACTAAGCCTTGTGTCATACCGATTGCTTAATAATAGCATTGATCCTGAGATGTTTTTCCAATCCCAACCTTCTACATCCGGTCCCACAACCATCTACGTCTGGGTCACCTCGAACTAAATTTTTCCCATAAAGGTCTTAGTGAGTATAATATAGAAAGTGCATTGGAAAGCTACTATTGTCCCCACATAGCTATGGATGAACCAATGCTCCCCATTTAAAATAATCTCTCATTTACCACCTTGGTGATACTCTTTGGAGACAACATGGATACTTAGAGGATGGACACATTCATGGCTTTAATGTCTCTTGGTTATATGAGGATCAGATGGCTGATTTCTTCGAGTCCATAGATTACACAAAATCTCATAAGACGATGATAAATATGAATTGGAAAGGTAAAGGACTCGGCCCACAAGAACAAGGTCATCTTGAATATATATTATATAAAGTAAATATATATCGTTATGGTCTATGATATGAAACCTTTGAAAAAAGGCCCATAATATTCAACATAATGACTAGTGAAAAGGACACTGACTCTGAAGTTGAGACATGTTCCACACATATCATCTTCAAAGAAATACTTGAAACCACCCTCTTCCTTGAAAAATTATCCATTCACTCCCTTGACATCATCTATCCATCTCTTATCCATCGGGATAAATAAAATCACATCTCTATGGACCTCTTTTAGAATGATGAGGCCATCGAAGAGTTTCTTGGGACTCGGGACCTTATTCCCTTATCATATCAGAAGAAGGGATTCAATATAAACCTCGATGCTTCTAATTAATTTGGAAAGGAATTTAAGTTCGTAGTTCATCAAAAACCAAAAATACAATCTCACACAATACAAACCTCACTAAGGTGTTATGTAATAATTAAAAAATCAAAAAGGAGAAAAATAAGTAAAAATAAAAGGACATATCTCATGGTGAAAACCTTCCGAGGCACTAGAGAGAGGAGAGTGAATGCTAGATTGGTCAAATGACCTATGCAAATCTGCGACATCATTTCAATATAATGATACATTCAAATTCTTTGGTAGAAGAGACCATAATAACCAATATTAGAACAAGTGATGATCATAAACTATTACTGACTTGTTAGGAGTTTATTAGAATTAAATATCTAAAAGAGTGATTGAAAAAGAGAAGCATGAGGATCATGAGGGACAATGTGAACATCCACAAAAGTATAAATGACTGCGTGATGAGATCTTTAGAAGAGCGCAGTATCAACCGAAAGTCCATGTAAAGATTAAAAATGGGCAGAACCTTGTTAAGGAAAAAATACACTCTAATCTCATAGATCTGAAGGGGTGTACATATAGAGGGTGTTGAGTAACCCCCAATTCTATAATGACGACCTCTCAAGTCGAGAGGAGGATTTACATTCCCAAAATGGGAAGTAAATCCCAATGACACAACTGATGCATTGACACATAAGAGAATCTCATAATGACCCCAAAATGACACACAAACCTATGATATCACTTAAGTGAGATGACTCACACCAATACCCCCCCTTTATCATAACTTAGGATGACGTGGTAAGTCGAGAAAAGAGAAATGGGTCTGGTAAAAAATCGATGAGGTACCCATGCAAAACAAATGAACTCAAGTGGTGAAGTAAAAACCAATGGGATAAAATTCCACCACAAGAGAAAAAACACACTCTCTAATATAATAAAGATGCCAAAGATGGGTCCCAACCATTGAGGATCTTGATAAGGTACCCATATACAAAGGGGAAATCTCTTAGAAAGAAGAAGAAGAGAGAAGAAGAGGGAAACAAGAGGAATGCAGAAGATGCCATGGATGGATATAAACTTTACAACTCTAGGTATTCTCCCGAGAAGAATGTCCATGACGTGGTCCTTTACCTATAGACTAAAGAAGAGCCACCCACACCGAAATATGTGCCTACCCTTAGGAAGGACATAAATAGAGTGTTGAAATTCCACCCACTCCCGTAAAGGAAACCGTAGGAAGAAGCAAGAAGAACTTTAAGTCTGGTCACAGAAGTGTGACATAGGTCTAGCAAGAAAGTTCCAAGGAACTGAAGGTAATGCCATGAGCATAGAACTGTTAGAGTGTGGAAGAGGAACATCCATTGAAAGGATGCCCAAGTGATGTGAAGGAAACACAAAAATCCCCACAATAGAAAGAGGATCCACAAGAAAGGGTGGATCAATGAAGGTATCTTGAAAAATGGAAGTGATAAGAGTCCCAGAAGGGGCACTCCCAACAAAGGAGATGATGAACTCCTCCAAAACACCTGTAGAAGGATGAGGAACATGTAGTTCATCACAAGTGGACTATGTGAAAAGATGACCAAGTTTGGGTAAATACTCATCCCAATGAGGGGGATCAACAAATAGAAGAGTGATGTCGGACATGTATAAGTCATCACATGAAGTTAGAGGAGTGGAAAGGGCCTCACACACTGGAAGTGGAAAGGAGGCTGGTGTAATGATGGTATGAGGCTAAGAAGGAGACTACTCAATGTTTGATGAGATGTGGGAAGTGTCAAAACTCTATGGAAAGGTGAGATAAGGAGGAGAGAAGTCCTTGGTGGTACTCTTAACATCGAACTAGGAACACAATCCTCTTCATCAGAATTAGAGTCAAGAAATGCGTGTCAACGGAAGCTGCCATCACACAAAGAAAAAGAGGAGACAACTAGAGAAGACTACTGTGGAGAGTTGCTAGAAGGAAAAGGTGAAACAACGTGGCACTCAATGGAAGCAACAAGTGTAGGGAGAGTTTCATCAACTGAGAAATCAAGATGTGAGGGAGCACAAGGGGAAATGGTCACATCTATCTTAGAGAAAGGGTCTCTAATGGAACATGAGTGTGAAGAGTGAATGGGAGCATGAACATGGTCAAAAATGAGCTTTAAGCTTTGTAGTGGCAACAATAGGTGAAGGGTCTCCAAACAAAGATTGAAATATGCTCTAGATGCGGTGGGGAGGATCTGAGTCTTCCATGTGAATGTGGAGAGGTCTGGTGATGGAAAACATCAAGTGACAAATAACATGGTTGTAAGTGTCAAGAAAGTCCTCAAGATGACTGAAATTAGTGGGTGCAGGAATTGGCCCAAGTAGGAAGTGTGAAAGACCCTTGTAGGAGAAGTAGCGTTCCATGGAAGCACACCATGATGTATAGTTATCTCTCCCAAGAAGAAGTGACTGAGGTCATAAGGTTATCCTACAATGTTTAAGTCTATAAAGAGCATCCTCCATGATGTGGAAGTGGAAGCAAGAAGTGCAAGGTACACAAGAAGAAGAGGGTGTAAAAATTAAAGATGTTGGACTCGGTGATAATGCATTTGTAAGTAACACAACACCCGAGAAGAACAATGATAACCCCCCTCTCTGCGGAACTTTATATGATAATTTGTGACTATAATAGGGTGCATTCATGCAATGTCGGACATTTAACCACTCATCTCATAGTAGGTAATAAGTTGTGCAAGAGTGAGGCCACAATGGAGTCTTATTCGGAAGTAGAGGAACACACGCAATCAAGCAAAAAGAGAGGAAAGTAACAAGGGTAAAAACACTTCTCGACGTGAGAAAAAGGTGTGTCACAATGCAAATGAGAAGGTTCTCTTTCTGTAAGGCTATGGCAACACGTCCACTAACCGTAAATGAAGAGGAACAATATAAAGCACGAGCCAAAAAATATGGCCCATAAATCCCAATAACCCTATATGCAGAGCCCAAAAGAATACACCCCCTTGTAGAAATGATACATTTGGTTTTTTTTCCCTTAAATTAGTTTAATTAATTTAAATAGGTGGAAAAATGTGAAAAAAACAAAAAGGGAGGAGAGAGAGGTCCTAGAGGCATGGAGGGTGAGCATAGGTAGGCAAATCATTGTACTTCTTGGTGAGATGGTTACAGAGCTCGGTGGGCGGTGTAGAAATCCCAACATGGTGAGATTGGGTGAACTCGTCAACAAGTTGTTCACCGAGTTAGGGATCTTGGTCACCGATTTGATCGTTGGAGTCGGTGGGCGAGTCACCGGAGGGTTCGAAGTTAGTGTGCCAGGCGAGTCATTTCGTCTTAGGGAGATTTGAGTTAGAAAAACTTGTGGGTGGAACAGAGCCGGGGAGAGCTCATCTACATGGGTGCGCTTGAGTTAACGAGCATCATGCGGGAGCCGTAGGTGGAGTCGGGGTTGGAACATGTCATGAGTAGACCGGTCGAGGAGCCCAAGTTGAATGTCACGTGGAGAGGGTGGATGTGCCAAGATGAAGGTGAAATAGTGAACAAGAAGCCACCTTGAAAGTCAGGTGGGGAACCCAATACTGAGGGGTCAAATAGAATTGCACTTGAGAGAGCGTCGGGAGCATCGAGGAGTCCATAAACGATAGGGCACGATGAGTAACACGAGATGGCGTGATAGGTGAAACCACCGAGGCAGGTTTGAGTGATGTGATCGAGTCACGAGATGAAGCTAGAGAGATGAGGGATGAACCAAGGTGGGATCGTGTAAGCAAAGACACATTTTGGAGGAGTAAGTCATGCTAGCGATGAGACAACAACAAGGAACCCAACAAGGGTCGAGTGGAAGTTACATGAGTAGGGTTGTGGAGAATCTAAGGCACATAAAGCAATAATGAGACTAGAGGGAGAGTGGGATAGGAGGGCCAAGAACCGGGTAGGGAACATAACAGAGCACGAGAATAAGGTGAGTTTGAGCTAAGCGAGGCTCGAGTCGGTGAGCGAAGGGAGCCGAGTGAACAAATCGTAGAAAAAACCCGATGTAGAGATGAGCTAATGTAAGGCCAAGCTAAGAAGGGTGAGTCGAGATGGAATGAAGCGAGGCGAGATAGGGGAGCCACTTGGTTCCCATATCGTAAGAAAGATGGGCTCGAGTTAGGCCCAAAAACAAGTTTAGGACCTCAAAATCTACACCACACAAACCTTGAAGACAACAACACGAGACCATGAAATTCCCAAAAATGTCCAAAAACCGCATGTAAGACCTATAAATAGGAAGACCACGAACACCCAAAAAAACATAAACCACGAACACACAAATAAGCTGAAACAAGGTATAAAACCTTGAATCAATGTACTAAACACATGAATGGAATAACCATTATGACGAATGCTACGAGAACTGTTTAACATGAAATGAAAACAAGAGAGAAATGAAATGGCGAAGAGTTACATGGATCCAAACAACGTGTGATCTAATACCATGAAAGAGTGCTTGAAAATGTGAAGCGTGAGGATCATGAAGGACACTGTGAACATCCATGGAAGTTAAAATGGCAGCTTGACAAGATCTCGAGAAGAGCGATCATCAACAGAAAGTACATACATGCAAAGATTGAAAAATGAGCATAACCTTGGTAATGAAAAAATACACTCTAATATCATAGATCTTAAAGGGTGTACATATAGAGGGTGTTGAGTAACCCCAATTCCGTAATGATGACCTCTCAAGTGGAGAGGGGAGTTACATTCCCAAAATGGGAAGTAACTCCCAATGACGTAATTGATGCCTTTGGCGTGAAAGGGAATCTCATAATGACCCCAAAATGACACGCAAACCTATGATCTCACCTAAGTGAGATGACTTACCCGATGATGTGGAAAATGAATCACACTAACAATATCAAGGCATTATTAACACTCCTTCCATAATTTCAAGATGACTTTGTATGGTCCTATAAGGATATGTCGATATTTGATCCTTCCCTAGTTGTGCATAATCTTGTGGTATTCCCAAATGCAGAGCCCATCAAATAGAAATTATAGAAAATGTAACCTAATGTTGCATTACTAGTCAAGGAATAACTTCAAAAGTCTCTAAAAGTTTACTTTACAAGGTATATAGAATACTCGAGTGGATATCTAACATGGTGTATATTTCAAAGAAGACACCGAGCATCCAGATTTACACCAATTTATGAGATATCAATTAATATTATCCTAAGGATGAATTTTCCTTACCCAAAATTGACATGATTGTCGACTCTATAGTGGGGTACAAAATGATATCTTTAATGGATGGTTTTTTGGGTTACAATCAAATTCAAATTTATGATAAAGACCAAAAAAGTCCACATTCACAACACCCTCGGGTACATTTTGTTACAAGGTCATTCCTTTTGGCCTTAGGAAAATAGGGGCTACTTATCAAAGGTAAATGACAATCATCTTTCATGAGATGTTGCATGATATCATGGAATATTATTTCGATGAAATCCTTGCTAATTTCAAGACTAAAATAGATTATCTAGCCATTTTGCAGGCATATATTTGAAAGATTGAGGGAATATAAGATGCCTCTTAATCCAAATAAATGTTTCTTCATTGTTAATTCACGGAATCTCCTAGGATTTATTATCACACATGTGAATTGAATTTGACCCTGCTAAGTTAAAGAAATCATCGAGATTCCTCCACCATAGAACCTTTGTCAGCTACGAGTTCTCCAAGGAAATATTCAGTCTATTCGGTGCTTCATATCTCAACTTGTAGATAAGTGTCATCATTTTAACAAGCTACTCAGAAAGGATATCTAGTTTAAATGGAAACAAGAATGCTAAGATTATTTCACTAAATTGAAATAATATCTATCAACTCCACATGTGTTAATTCCTCCTATTTAGGACAAGCCAATTTTATTATACACATGTGCAACATAACATGTCATTGGGGAATTACTTGCATAACACGGTTATAAAGGACAAGAACAATAAATCTATTATTTCATTAGAACTCTTATATACCAAGAAATCAAGTATTCTCGGGATGAATTTTTTTTGGTAGTAGCGTTCACCTTTCACAAGTTGTGATACTACTTGCTCAATCATACCATAAATCTTATTTCCAAAGTAGATCCTTTAAAATGTCTATATCAAGACTTGTCCTAATAGGGAAAACATATAGTTGGTTCATTCTCCTAAGTGAGTTTGACATAAAATTCATCAATCAAAAATATATCAAAGGGTAAGCTACGGTAGATCAACTGGCCATATGCCACTATCGATCTCTCAACCGCTTCATTTTGAGTTCCCGATGAAGAATTGTTATATCCGATGCAATTCCCTTATGGATTTTATTTTTCGATGGATCTTACAATATGCATGGACCAAGCTTTGGCATCATGTTGTACACACCATATGGTGACGTTTTTCCAAATCATAGCCCATATATTTCACATTGCATCAACAACATTGTCAATTATGAAGCTCTAATAACAAGTCTAGGATTTTTTTGTATCTTAGCGAGATCCAAGATATGACAGTCTTTGGGGACTCCATTTTAATCATCAAGCAAGTAAATAGAGAATATCAAGTAAAGGATGATAAATGTATCCCTTTTAAATGTATGGTTAATGGTATTAAGGGTTACTTTTAACTTATAACATTTAAACATGTTCCTTACAAATTGAATAAAGAAAAAATGCCATGGTTACTATCACGTCTCTTCTTAAATTTGATACAAACCAAACACACAACGAATTTCTCATAGAACATATTTTGGTGCCGCATATGATCTACCAGATTCCACCATGGTGTGTGAAATTTTTGGTCTTGAGAACCCCTAGTATCACAACATCTATACATTTATCCAAGACAAAACCTATCCCACTAACATGAATTCAACCCATAAAAGAGCCTTAGCACAACATGCTTCACGCTAAACTATACTTTTTGACACCCTTTACATAATAATCTATGATGGGAATCTCTTAATATGTATTAATTAGGAAGAAGCAACTCAAACACTAGTTGAAGTGTATTATGGTATCGTGGTGCACATACGAGCAAGCACACAGTCTTATCTAAGAAGACCTTATACGTGGGCTATTATTGGCCCACTATGGATTTTGATGCATGTAACTTTGTCAAGAAGTATCATGCCTGCAAATGGCATGGTAATCTAATTCATGCAACCTCATAATCCCTCTAATTTATCACTTCACCTGGCCTTTTCCCCGATGGGGGTTGACTTAGTCGAGAAAAATTAAGCCCACATCTTCTGATGGTCACACCTTCATAATCACCACCACATAATGTTTTACCAAGTGGATAGATGACACACATCTTAACTACTTCACTGGATCAAATATTTCCAAATTTATATTTAACCACATCATTTACTGCTTGGGATCCATACACCTCTTCTTACAGACAATGGTACATCCTTTAAAAAACATATTTTGAAGCGCTATCTAAAAAAATCCATATCAACCTATAATGGGCAACTCCATAATACCTGCAGTGTAATGATCAATCTGAAGATTCCAATAAAATGATCAAATCAATATTGGAAAATACTATTGATAAACATGGTCGAAATTGGCACACACAATTGTATCCCACCCTCTGGGCTTATCGAACCTCATTCCAAACTCCAACTAGATCTAAGCCCTTCTCCCTAGTATATGGATATGAATTCCTATTACCCATCAAAGTTGAGTTCCCTTCCCTCCATTTATCATTACAACACCTAGTGGATGAAGAGGATTACCATCAAGCACGCCTTACGGAGATATATCTCTTGGATGAGAAACAAGTCCATGTTTTGGACCACGTGAAGGTATATCAGAACCAACTCCTTTGTGACTACAACAAACAAATTAAGCCCATATAGTTCGATATTGGAGACCTTGTTCTTGTTTTCATACAAATTGACTAACCTAAAAATTTAAAATTCAAACCATGACAACTAAGCCATAATGCAAATTTTGTCATCCTAAACCCCCTCTTGCAAAAGCGCCTCCCATGAAATCATCACACTAGCCCTAAAGATGGTCCTAACTCATTTTATACACATGTCTCAATGTTTAAAGGAATGTAAAAAGATTCATGAGTTCATTCAGTGAAGTGTAGTGAAAAACTAGTTTTCTTGGAAGCCTAGAAAGGCTAATTTTGGCCATTTCAGAGCATGTAAACACTCTCTAGGAGAGTAAAAAAATATCAAGCATACAGAGGTGGCATAAGAGAGTATTGAAATTTATGGAAGTAATTTACGAAGATTTAGGAAAGGTTTGATCATTTAGGGATAATCTACTTGAAAGTATGTTTTCTAGGTGCGAGGGAACAAGTAGTCTAATGGTGAAACTTGACTTCTTTGGATGATTTCGGGAGATGTGTAAGGATTCAAGAGTAAAACAAATAGGCATAATAAATCTCTAATAAATCCCTACATTATGGGAACATCCACTTTGATATGAGGTATGAAGGTTTTTTGAGGCGGTCAAATAGTGCAAATGCCTCTCGATGTCTTGAGCGAAAAGGGGCCTATTTTTTGAGTTTTAGGAATAATAAATATTTGAAAAATATTCCATTGATATTATAATTTGTTTTGTAGTCAAAATAATATAATATTTAAACCCAAAACATCATACTAAGCCTTTAGGGTATAAGAAGTAAGTTTTCAAGCTTTTTTGGCAGCTAGTATAAAATCGGGCTTTCCTTTTTTGGAAAGGAACACTTTTCACCTCCTTGTGTCCCAATTATTCCCTTGGAAACAAGAGGGAAATGAGGGACAAACATTGTTTCCCTCATCCTCCTCCTATAGGAACACTTTGGTGCATTTGGTGTCCCATGTGTCCCATTTACACCTATGGTGCAAGGGGGACATGGGGGACACAAAAGTGTGACTTCACTCCTTCACCATGGGCACACTTTTTGTCCCCATTTTCCCCATTATCCGTTCTACCGAGGGGGACAAGGGAAAAAATAAAATGTGTTGGCATGTGAGTGAGTTAGTGTTTTCATTGATGAAAAAGGTGTATACTCATTAATGACAAATGTGTATGAGGTTAAGAAGATTCTTGGAATGATGGAGACATAGGAAATCAAGTTATAACTTGATGGAAATGATGAAGACATTGAGAATGAATGATTAGTAGGCCTAATCAAGAGATCTAGCTAGCATAGGTGATAGAACATGGGGAACACGGTTGCATGGTGGCTTAAGGAGCATGATAGAAGTATGGAGATCATGAGTAGAGTGTGTGGAAGCATTCATATGGGTTCATACGCTGGTTGCGTAAGGTGAAAGCATGGTTTATAGGTGCTCATCTAGACCTAGTCTAGGTGTTTGGAGGCCAAATGGAGCATGCAAATGAGTTCTAAATCTAAGTAAGTTCAAAAAGGCATGTAGTGGTGTGAGACACCTTGTATCAAGGTGTGCATGGGTCCTTATGATGATGAACATGATAGGTTCATGAAAAATGAGTTGAAACAAGCTCAACTAGGCCTAATTTAGAGCCCTATTACAATCATGGATTGAAGTATGGAGCAAATCAAGCTAATGCAGGATAATAAAAACATGAGGATGTGTAGTGACATTGTAGAGAGCATGTGGAAGGTGCTACAAGTCACAATACAACTGGTAGAGGCATGTTCAAGGTTGTTTGAAGGAATGTTCTTGAGGACAAGCTAGGTGAACATGAGCAAGTAAAGGAGGTTGATGAGTTTTAGAAAATTTCAAACTAGAATGAGTCTTGGGACATGTGAAGGAGGTGAAAACAATATTGTGTATAAAATTTCAAGTAAAAATTTGAAAGGAGAAGTAAGAAAAATGAGATTTGGCTCTATCGAGATCTCAAAATGACCATTTCCAGCTCGAGGGTGAATTGATGTGTTCATTTACACATTAAAACTATTCACCGTGACCTGAATCTTTCATTAAAGTTGGGGCATGGAGTCAAGATTATTTTACAATTGGAATGAGGAAGAATGATTTCCTATTCTTTATGAACAAACCTTAAGAAGTTAAGGTGGTATAAACCCTCCTAAAACCCTCCTTTTAGAGCGATGGAGAAGAAATGATTGTTTTGGTCATGAAATGAATTGTGGAAGCTAATTTGATGTTTAAGGGATGTAGAGGATTCCTTGTAGTTGAGTTTGGTGGTATTTTGTTGCTCAGGACACCTACTAAGGTATAATAAAATCATTATTTTCGAAGATTTGTATATATAGCCATGTATAGCAAGTTTTATGATAAAATGTAAATAATGTGAGCAAGCTTAGGATGTGCCCTAAGTGCTCGGGTGATGTTTTAGGTAGGTTCTTTATACGATTTTTGTGAAAAAATTCAACCAATATGACCTACCACTTAAGGCTAGAAGAGGCAAATCTAGTCATGTTTTTTTGAGAGAGTTTTATGTGAAATCTTGTTGTTGAAGTGATAGGTGAGCATGGAAAATTGAAATAAGTCCAACATGACATGTTGAAACTCATGACTTGTTCAGGTGAAGGGTTTTTGTGTCTAAGTTCAAATGGTCTAAACTGTCTTATTAGCCATGTCAACAAGATCTGATGAATGGAAGTGCAAATATGGATTTCTCGACATAACCCCTGTAAGTAATTACTATAATATGGAGTACAGGTATTTATGAAGTGTTCAAAAAAAAATTTGGCCATGAAAGTGAAGTCTTGTGTGTTGGAAGTCATCTAGAGTACTACTAGTTTTTAGGTCTTGAAACCCAGTTTGAGCGATCTGAGAAATGCAAGCTTATGTTAATTATATACCATTAAATGAAGCAAACCATGGATTTGATGAGTTGAATAAGGATGTGTTTTTCTACAAATGTGACTTCGGAGCCATGTACAAGTGTTTAATGAAGATCTAACTCATTTTTTTGAAAACTTCTTTTCTATGCATATAAAGCCATTAGGACATTGTCCTAATCGGTGTGTTAATGACTTGAATGAAGATGTTAGTGCTACAAAAAGTACTAAAGCTGAACTAAATGTCTTAAACATAATGCTACAAGAATCAATATATTTTTAAATCTCATACATTGGTGTTGATGAAAAAATCCTGTGACTAGTTTTGGAGCTACCATGAATGTGAGAATCCAGTGAGAATGAGAGTGTAAATGAAGTCTTGTGACCTACAAAATTCCAAGATCTTGGTGATGTAATAGGTATGCTTTACAAAAAATTGTGTCATATTAATAATATATTTAATAGTTTATACAACTTTTGTGTGAGTGAAGTGTGAGTGAAGTTGTTGAATAAATAACTCACGTAGCTATTTTGGTGAGTGAGATAATAAAGGGATGTGAGAGATATCCTAGGGATAAGTTTGAGAGATTCATGGAGAGTGATATGAGGGATTGAAGATGAAGTTTGAATCCACCTTTGTAGGAGATCAAACATTATAAAATGTAACCTCTATCATTGTAATTGATATCCCGAATGAATTCAAATTTCTATATTATTATTATTTGGTGTTTTATTGTGCAGTTTTTATCAGTGGTATCAGAGCAATCTCTGGTCTCAGGTTGTGATGGGAGAATGAATTTGTGTGTTATACTCCAACTGTGAATCTATAGCAACTCGTGAGCATTGTATTGTCTCATGCTGATAATCACATATCCATATCTTCACTCTTTCGAAATGCAATTGGATCTATTTTTTAATCTACCGCTCCATTGATTTATTGTGTCTATAGACAAAGTCGTCAGATCTGTTCTGACTTCTGAAAATCTATTCATTCTCATACACATGCACATCTGTCTAATCAACTGCGTGGAGACTTCGAAGTGCCAGAATAAGGGTAAAGTTTCCTTTTGAGCAGAAGTCAGAGATAAAATTGATTGTACCAAGAGTTGGAGTCATCAATCGAGTTATTAAAAAAAAAAGAGAAATATCAGGAAAGAAACAAGACGGTTTCTGTTCTAAATTGCATTTGTCTTGTTGTATTGTTCACCATCGATTTATGGCTTGACAACTCACAATATTCTCTCATTATTCACTTCAACGTGTTTCTAACATCTTGCGCCGTTCCGCCTATTCTTCCACCATTTTCCAGTCGTGGCTCTCAAATGATTTTGTCACGGATTCACAACGTTTGGGGTTGTATCTCAGTTTTCACTCGAATATTACATCACTTAAATCCTGATCTTTCTTTACACATCTGCATTTGGATCTGGATCTCAAATAATTTTACATTGGATAGAGGTTTTCTTCGCCACCATAGCAATCTAATCTGCCTTGTTATTCTGTCATTGACACCGTCAACGTGTTTTATCTCCCGAGAACATTTGTATCTATTTATTCCATCGATCTTTGCATCGTTTCATCTCTATATTGTAAGTCATTTTTTTGAATGTTTGATAAATCTTATAGATTTAGCATTCATGAAGATTTCAGAGTCTTATATTCTTGTTTGATGTTTATGTTATTAGTAATTTACATGTTTTTAGTTTTTATTATCATTAGTCTTTAAATGCTTTTAGAATATAAAGTTTATGTTTTAAGTTAAATTCTTTTTTAATATGTGGTTTTTATGTTTTATAACACGTGGTCTTTTAGATTAAGTTTTATTAAACAAAAGTTTTAATATTTGGCCACTCATTTATGTTTTGGAATTTATTTTTAATTAGTGTTTTTTTATAAGTTTGGTTTAATATTTAACTTTTTAAGTTTAGTTCTAATTTTATATTTGTTTATTAAGTTTAAGTCTTTATTTTTATTTTTATTTTGTGTTTATGTTTAAGAGTATATTTTTGTGTAATCAAATTGTGTCATTGTATTGTCTAGTCATTGTCAAAGTTAGTTAAAATATGTGAGTTAAAAAATCCAGAAAATTAAAAGAAAAACAAATATTACCTCATTGTTAGTCAGGCGTATTTTTGCTTGCACGCAACATCCGAGTTAAAAATTTAGGGAGTGATTTCAAATGATCCTCAAATTCATATTGGTGAGCTAGCAAGAATATCATTGGAGGATGGAGGTAATGGAGGTTGGAGGTCAATTAACGACCTCTCATTAGTCACCAACGACGAGGCCGCACTTGAAGTTTTGTGGTGGCAGTGTGTGTGTATGCGTTTTTTATTTCAGATTTGCAGTTTATTTCAGTTGTGTGCAATATGATTTCAGAGTTCCTGTTTGAATAAGTGAAATGTTCACATTGAGGGGTGGATCTTGAACATGTTCTCAATGTTCAATTTTCCCTCTATTCGAGAATTCAGTGGTTCCTACATATTCCCTGAAGGAAAGACATAGTGGATAGATGAAAGCACAAAGGAAAAGCAACAACATGATTTTTGGGTTGTTGGTTGTCCTGTAAAACCATCCTTTGTTTTAGGTTGTTGGTTGTCCTGTAAAACCATCCTTGTTGAGGTTGTTGGTTGTCCTTGTAAAACCATCCTTGCAGGTTGTTGGCTGTCCTACAAAACCATCCAGATCATGAGCATGCATAGGCGACAAGCTGCAAAAGAAAGTGTGATTATTTTTCTACCTTGTCAACATTAGGGGAGTGTATATAGGAATTAATAATGTTAGCTTGATAGGGGGTGAATGTTACCAAAATATTGTGTAACATTATTAAATAAATTGTAATATTATTAATAATGAGTTTATACAACTCATATTAATAATATAGTTAATATTTTTGTGTGAGTGAAGTTGTTGAATAAACAACTCACGTAGCTATTTTGGTGTGTGAGATAATAAAGGGATGTGAGAGATATCCTAGGGATAAGTTTGAGAGATTCATGGAGAGTGATATGAGGGATTGAAGATGAAGTTTGACTCCACCTTTGTAGGAGATCAAACATTATAAAATGTAACCTCTATCATTGTAATTGATATCCCGAATGAATTCAAATTTCTATATTATTATTATTCGGTGTTTTATTGTGCATTTTTATCATAGACATCTTGAAGTGTCCCCATCCTATTTTTGTTACATTTCTTGAAGCCTATAGTGAGTTCATGCACCCATGTTGAACACTACGGTTTGAAGGTCATAGACCTAGCGAGGTCTTATCAGTTCTAATGAAGGATTGAGAGTAAAATGGAAAGTTGCAAGGTTTGTTAAGATTATAGAAGAGAATAATATGTATCTTGTAACATCCACACACCTTTATAACACTTGGCATGATCTATATTGACAATAAGACAAAGGAATCTACGTAGAGAAGAAGATAAGAAGGTTAGGAAACCATTATAAATACAATTATCAGTTTGAAAAAGGAATATTATCAGTTGGTTTAGAAGTGCAACGAGGTCAAGGAGGTTTTATAAGTCTTCACAGGATTTATAAGTGTTATGAAAAGCTCATGAAAGATCACTATTTGCAACATACATTGTGCAGAAGCACTGATAACTTTATGACCATTTTTTATGATGTCATATATAATCTTGGGTACAATTTGAAGAAGGTAAGAAGGTGAAGTGTCGAATAGGAAGTGTAAGAGGTGTAAGTGGTTTCATTCTTATGTATATGAAATCCTTAGTGTGCAAGAAAAAATGCTCTTGATGAAGACATTAGGTAGTTGAATGAACTTATGAAAAAGAGGTCTCAAAGACTTAATTAGGAGTAGTAATATGAGTTGATAAAATGATGAAGTTTGAGATGAGGTAAAGCAGCTCATCCTTATGTGGATGAGGGGAAAAATATGTGTATAAAAAGGAGATCTCAAGGTTTATTTGCAGCATAAGGTGCGAGAAGAGGACATAGGTGAATCAAGATGTATGAAGGAAGTGGATGAAGATAGGAGATGTTCATAAGAGATCACAATTTTTTGTATCAAGAAACTCGATGAAAGTGATAAAAAAATTGTAAAAGTCTAACTTGGTGCTTAGAAAAGTAGGGATTTGGTGCTTCTATGCAAGTATGATCTCTTAAAATGTCAAGTAGGTGCTTGGTGAATTAAAGGAGTTGGTGCTTCCATGCAAGTAGGAACTTGTGGAAGGTTAAGTAGGTGCTTCAAGTTGAGTGGGTGCTCAAAAATGAAATCATTTTAATATCTTATGGGACAATTTTCCACATTAGTGCATTTATTTCAGTGGGTTTTCTCCCTTTAATGGTTTCCCACATTAAACATTGTCTTCATGTATGTTTGATTGTTATTTTCTCATGTTTGAATGTCTTTTGAAATTTGATCAAGATTGAATGGTTTGTTAAGATGTTAATTTAGTTTTAAATTTTGAAGATTCACTGATACTCATCCCATATTAGTGCTTATGTTTCCAAAAATAGGTATCGAGCAAGTTCTTTTAGAGCAATCTTAACAACTTGAAGGAGATACGAGAAGCACAAGCTTGGCCATGGAGATAACCTATGGAAGCATCTCAAAAGATAAGTATCCTAGTGAAGATGAAAATTAAGAATAAGAGGATCCTGATGTGAACCTTGAAGAAGAATTGATTAGTTCCCTTGAGGAATTGAAGTACCAAAGGAAGAAGAACCAAAATTTGAAGTCAATGTTGAAATAATATGAAGAGAAAATCAGTCTTCTTGAGGAAAGGAAAAGTAAAAAGGATAAAGAGTATGAACATAGAATCAAAGATCTTGAAGCAAAAATAGAGATGATCTCAACATATTTTAAAGCCAAAGATGAAGGATGCCTCAAATTCAGTACACAACTTGAGTCTCAAGTTGATAAAGTGACAAAATTCCTAAAGGACAAAGAAGATGCTTGCCTCGGGTATGAAGAAGAATTGAAATCCTTAAAAAATTAATTAGAAGAAGAAAAAAATAGGTTGAAGATGTATGGAAAGTGGAGAAGATCTCTATTGACAATGTAACACTGTGGCAAACTGTTAACTTTTCCTCTTTTGCATTGCAAGCGTTAACATGTGATTTGTCCTAAGAAGGTGAATTCTTTTAACTGTTAGAAATCATGCTTGCCATAGATAATTTATTTCTATTCTTGGATTCATTTTGCTAAAATATTGTTGTTCGCAAGGAATCCATTCTATTGAGATAAGAAAGGTTGTAAACTGGTAATGTTGTTTACAAAATTATCTCATTATAATAACGAAACCTTGATCAATTTCATTGATCTAAGGTATGTTTTAATTCTTCTTACCTAATCTGTATGGTAAATTGACATTCAGAGGTTGAAGGAAATAAAGGACTAAACTCTTGTATTTATACAAATTATTTTATCGTGTTGGAAGTTCTTGCTTTGCATTTTATTGTAAGAAGTATGCTCGGATCTTCTTGTTAATTTCTCTAGGACGCTGAATGGCATAAAGAGGATGGAGGTCTACTTCAGGACTATTGAGGGTAATAACCTAAGTCCTATATCTTTAAGATCTATCCTAACGGGATTCTAACCTAAGGTAAACTAGACCTACCTTATGTTTATGTTTACACTAATCTTGTTGCATCCTAACCTAAGTTGTATATTTTACAAAGTTGGGGATTTGGAAATAACCTAAGATAACTATAGGTTTATTTCTAACCTATTACCTAATGCTAAATTGGTATGGAGCATGGTCTATCCTAAGATGGAAAATTTACCTAAGGTAAATACTTTCTAAACTAACCTAAGGTCGGATCCTAAGCTAATGATATCTATCCTAAACTAATGCAAAGATAGAAAGGGACCTAAGGGAGTCACATGACAAGTATGAGATGGTGGTGATGGTTTCTAAGTCATTTATTTGATTTGATTTTGAATTTAAAACATTACATACCGTCGGTTTGTGAGGCGAAAGCTGGGGGATCCTAGTTGGTACCATCTCTAAATTTAAACAATGCATGTTCTCTTTGAATTTAGACTCATTAATTTTAGATGGCGGTGGCATGGAGATATAGGCAGGAGAATGGAAATTAATGACATTTATGGTCATTATTTTTGGTGAATAAACCGCCTTGGAAACCATGCGAGCGGATTTGTTGGGATTTTTTTGGTCCTTCATGCACTCCAATTTTTGCTCTGCATGGAGCTATCTGGTTCCTCAAACCAGCAGTTCTATTTTCAATTTGTTGCTATTTTAAACTCCCTTGGACTATTTTCGATCCAATGGAAGTATACGAGGCATTTGAGAAGGAATTTTTTGGTTGTTGATTTCTTTTGGAGAAGAAGACGTTGTGAAGGCTCGGCTGAAAATCTTCTTCGAATTGATAGAAGCACTATCAAGCATGATAGGATCTATCCATTAAGATTCTCTTCTTTTCTCTAAGTTTCTTCATTAAAACAACTTTGCTCTTGTGAAATAATTGGGTTTTTATTTCTGTGATGGTTATTTGGTTTCCTTGCTTGAATTTTTTATGTATTCTCTGATTGAGGAATCTCTGCTTGGAAAGGTAGTCATTGAGTTGTTTTCCTATTTATTTGATGTTAAATCCCACCTTAAATCTTGTGGTGATTTGAGTAATGAAGTGCATGCGTGAATCTTTCTTATTTGTTCAAAAATGGGTTTATGGAAATGATATGTGTCTTCAAGTTTTGAACCAAGTTGTAGTTTGGGTTGTTAGAAGGTAAATGAATACCCTTTCATTGTCGCTTCTTTGTTTTGTGGAAGTTATGTTACTCTGTTGGAATTGTATGAATATGCATGCTTGGATTCAGAGTTGTATAAACTTGAATTTGTTTAGAGAAACAGTAAATGCATGCCTTCTTCTTGAACTCACTGTATACTCTATCAGTTCTTTGGATTCGGTATCCGATGGAAGCTGGGCAGTTATTGGGTGTTTATAATATCTATTTGATGGGTTCTTCTTGTATGGAAACAAGAGTGAATGTTTTATTATTCCTCTTATCCTTTCAGTTAAAAAAGAGTTACTCAAATTAAGTTCTTTTAAGGAAACTATGGGTTAATTGTTTCTTGGACACTTGATTTTGAGGCTATCTTGTTGGGGATACCTGTGTTTGAAGTCTTTCTTCTAATCTTATATTTATATTGTGTCTTCTTAAGTTCTTGAGTACTGAACTAAAGGTTACATAGGTGAGGTCCTATTGGTTGGGGACATTGTGAGAGTCGGCTTTGTCGGAGTTGATCCTTGGGTTATTTCAGTAGATCTGTTTGAAATTTCTTTATTTGTTCATATTGTCTACTTCCCTATCGAAGTAGATGTTGTTAGTTTGGTATAATTGTCCCTGAATTTGGTTAATCTCTTGAGTGCCTTGTTTTAGTAAACTTGTTAAACCCCTCCTGATTGGGATATCGTGAAATTTAAGGATGCTATTCGGAATCTTGCGGTTGTTGTTTCTTGATTTTGAACTAACTAAATCAATTTTGAATAAGGGGTTTCTGGACTCTTCCATTTCTTTGATCTCTGAGTAAGATTGGAGGGAATAATTTTGTTGATAGCTTGTGCGCCTGTAGCTAAGCTATGTCGATCTTGGGTTGCACCTTCTTTGGAATCGAATCATGATGGAACCTTCTCTGTCCCTTCATAAGATGTATTTCTCTCACCTCTGTGAGGATTTGATTGAGATTTTGTCTCACTGTTTGTTTTACTTTCATCTTGAAGGAATTGGTCAGTCTCGGGATCTTTAACTGAAACTTTGACATTCTTGAGTGACTATTGGAGACTGTATTTACCTTATATGGCATTTAGAAACTTTTGTCATTGCATCTCCCTTTTGATATGGGTATAATATCACTGTCGTTGGATGTCCATGATGGGAAACCTTGCTTAAATCTGTTTCAACCACAACAGTCACACATTCTGTTTAATCTCTTCTTATATGTGTTTTCTTTTATAAAGGAGTTTGGGGATGTAGTGATTGGGTGCATTGTCCTTTGCGACCTTCTTCTGTGTGATAGAATGTAGGAATTCCCTTCGATCATGACATTTGACTCCTTCTCTTTCAGTCTCTGAGGTGAAGTTTGATCACTGCCCCTTTGGAAATTATAGGAGAATATGTGTTGTGGTCTCTTTTCTGAAGTTGTGCATGGGGATTCGGTTAACCAAATTGTAAAGGAATTTCTAAACTGTTTTATCACAATCGTCCTTCTTCTTTTGGGTAAATCTTGTCTTAGATTTAATTGGATCAGTTGCACTACTTTCTTTAATGCCTTGAGTAGTTGTCATTGCTACTTGCTTATTCACTTGACTTGTGTTAAATGTTTTTAATATTTGTGATAGAAGACTAATGTGAGATGTTGTGCATTGAGTAAATACTATCCTAATGTTAATGTATGGCCTAACTTGAGAAATTAAATTTGTGTCTTGGATTTGGGATTAGGATGTAATATTTGACGTATGAGACTCTTATTTACTTATATTATTAAATGATACATCCTAAATCCTTTTTGAAGTTGGAATGAGCTCGATCATTGTAGTGTCCTTTTTATGAAATTCCCTAAATTGATTTAGAAGGTTCCTAATTTTGAAGGTAACTTTGTTTTGGTTAAACGAGTTAAGTTAATTCTTGTATTTCAAATTTAGACGAATTGTGAAGGAAATAATTAGAAGGTAATTTTATTTGATATGGATAAGTGTATTGGATGGAACATTATTTATCTGATATCATGTTGTAGATTACTGATTACATCATGATATTTCCTTTAATGTTATTCAAATTGATTAATTGTTCTTCTTTTATGGTTGTTATTACTTATGATTTATTTGTCTTCTTGACCTCACTGTTTCATTAAAGTAGAGTTGGTTTAATGAAACAGTTAGTTTAAAGAATTTCGTTTTAATGCTTAGTGCTTATCATGATCAGTTCAATGAAGTGACCCATGCTAGAAATTTTTGCAGATGGACTTCGTAAGTGATAAAGGAAGGCAATAACTTTTATGATGTATTGGTTGCTTAAAAGTCTGGACCATTTATAGAGAATTCTAATTTATTATTGAGATGTATTGAAGGAAGGAAAGTTGTATTCTTTAATGATCTTGATGTTTTTGACATGAAATATATCAATAATGCATAGTCTTGTAAGATGTGTATTTTATCTTGATGAATTAAAAATACTGAAGTTACTTAAATTGATTAATTCTATTCTCTTGTTCATAATAAGAAGGAAATTTGTAATCATATCTTTGATGTGGTCATTCATATCTGATTGGATCCTTATTTTTGTTGTTATTGAATTGGTTATTTAAATGGGAATTAGTATAATTTCCCTTACTTGAATGTAACTTACTAAGTTGCATGTATTGATGTTCTTTACCCAATCTTGTATGGTATATTATGATGTTATGAACATATAGTTAAAATATCAGGATGTGTGAATTAGATATGGGTATAATAAATCCTAATACTTAACCATAATGAGGAAGGTTCTCCTCCTCTCAAAAGGATACAAAATAAATGAATGGTATATGAGTTCGATAACCATTTAGACTTCATATCTATGAATTCTATCATAATAGAACCTGTTTTGGTTCTTATACATTCCTTGAATGGTTGAGACACATTAATTAAATCTTATGATAGATGATGTTTTTTCCGATTAACTGAACGTTAAGAAAAATTTAATGAACATAAAAGCAATCATAGGTTATGAGGTTTCATATTTTTAATCAATTCATATACGGGTTGAAAACTTAAGGATTTTTGGGATTAGGGTTATGCAAGGTTTTTATGATTTGAATCTTAATCCAAAGATAATTAAGTGGAAATGACCTCTTGAGGTGTGTAAATCATGATGAAGTAGTTCTGTCGGATGTTGGCACATGCCAATTGTAGAATTGTACCTTCGTGAAGACTTGGGTCTTCATGAGGATACAATGTTGTAGTTGACATGTTGCAACACCCTTCAGCATTGGTTCATCTAGATCTTCTCCAACTTGAACTAGAACTTAGTTTCTCTCTAGATCAGGCTAAGGATATGATTAAGCATAGGTAGTGAGTCCCAATGACTTAGGGTAACTAGGCACATTCGATTGACTTGGGTCAACCGAGTATGCTCATATACCCTTGGTCATTGTGAGTGGTTCCCTATACCAAATTATGTCAATAACACGGGATAGGGTCAAACCTTGAACAAGTAGGTGTGAAGTCAAGTAAAGACCATTCTAGATTAAAAATGAGTGGGGTGAAGGATGTATTCCGATTAGACGAGTATGCCATCTAGGAATAGTAACATGAACAATATGTTTGAAATCTTTGGCCAAAGTGTTGCAACTCTTTGGTTGCGTTGTCTGTGTCACCTAGTTTGAGAAATGTGATTTCAGATGAATATGGTAACAAATATTTATATAGATTTTTTAAACAGAATGCTCAATACCTAGAATAGGGTAAGAGAACCAAGTATACATAGTATACCCATAATATACAATACTTAAGTTAGCATGAGAGATCGGTAGTTCACTGAGTCATTTATAACTGCATATGGTTATCTGTTATGAGATTGATTTGCATGGAATGTGTGTTCTAAATTATGATTATTTAGAATAGAGAACATTATGTATAAAAAAATTCCCCTTGTTTCTAAAGTCTTAAAATGGGAATGTTATATCTTGGTATTAGAGCTGAAGGTTACAACTCTTGGACCTATTATGTCCATAATTTGATAAAACTCAAATTTTCTTGTGGAGAAACATAATGAGATTGTTTGACTATACTTGAACAACAAGTAATGGGCAATGAGGAGGAAGAAGATGTTGGTAATAACAATCAGCCACCTCCTACGGAAAATGCCAATTTGGGAAATTTGGGTGTTGATAATAACAATGTAAACATGCCTAATCAGCCAGAAAATAAAAAGGCAAGGTTGGCAAATTTGAACTCACTAATGATATCAAAAGGATAAGTCCACCTAAGTTTGATGGCACCACATTAGGAGATGGAGCTGAGAATTGGCTCAGTGAAATGGAGTACTTTGCAATAAGGAATTTCTCAGAGGAAACAAAGGCAATATGGGGAGCATATCAGCTTTCCCATGAAGCATCTTCATGGTGGGACAACCGTAAGGCTGAGTTGAACATTGATGAAACTAATATTACTTGGGATCAATTTAAAAGTTATTTTAGGCAATGATGGCTACCACAACTTTACTATGATCAAAAAATGACTGAATTTCAGAACTTAACCCAAGGAAAATTAATAGTAACAGAGTACTGGGAGCGGTTTACTAAACTCCTTAAGTATGTACCTCAGTATCAAACTGACGAGAAGTTTAGGATACATAAATTTATCATGGGATTGAATCCCATTATAGGGGGAGAGGTGGATGTTCACAACCTAACCACTATGGAAGGGGTTGTTGAAAAATCCATAAGGCAGGAACAAAAATTAAAGGTAATTTCTGCTCATAAGGAGGAAGTAAGAAAGAAAGTTCCAAACTCCTCTTCATCATCTCTGGCACCTAAGAAAGGACCATGGAAGAAGTTTGGTATGAAAAGTAAGTTCTTTTTGATAATAATAAGAAAACAACAATAAATAAGCCTATTGCTAATGTATGCAATAACTTTGTCAAGAACAATAATAATGCATGAAGTCCTATGGAGGTCAGAATGATAACTTTAAGGTTGGGAATAAATTTGAGCCTAAAAAGGGACATGTAGGAGGCTATTACAATTGTGGCAAGGATCATTACACAAACCAATGTCCTTTGAAAAAGGATGAATGTAATTAGCAACACAAGATACGTCGCTGCAGTAGCTGACAAACAAGTTGAAAAGTAAGTCACACCCATAGAAGTTCGGGTAAGTTATTTGGCATACCTGTAACTATTATTTTTGATATGAAGCTACTAAATGTTTTATTTCTAGTAAATTAGCATCGAAATTAAAAATAAAAGCTAGAAAAATGGATAAATCATGGGTTGTACATTATGGGAATAATGTTGTTCATACAGTTAGTATGTGTCTTTTTGGAGTAGTCCTTGATCTACCTAGTTTTTCCATGGAAGTTGATCTTTATGTTGCTCCTTTGGGGTCTTATGATGTAATCATAGGTGTTAATTGGCTAGCTGAGCATAAAGCAAAAGTGGATTATTTTGAAAAACATATTAGTTGTTTAGATGACCTGTAGAAAACAACAAAGATTCAGGGTGTAAAACGTGAAATTTCAGTTAGGAAATTATCTACTATGCAACTTAAGAAGGCCAAAAATAAGGGTTGTACCTTGTATGTAGTAAATTTTTTTGAATCTACTGAAGAAAACAATGATTTCTTAGAATGTTACCCACTATTACGAGACTATAGTGATGTGTTTCCGAAAGAGTTACCAGGTCTTCCACCCAAAAGGGAATTTGACTTCACAATTGAAATCAAACCTGGAATCGAGCCTATTTCTAAGGAACCTTATCGGATGACTACTATTGAATTAGTAGAGCTTAAGGCACAATTACAAGAACTTCTATCTAAAGGTTTGATTAGACCGAGTGTCTCACCTTGGGGAGCACCGGTAATTTTTGTGAAAAAGAAAGATGGAACACTTAGATTGTGTATTGATTACATAATGTTGAACAAGGCTACGATTAAGAATAGATATCCACTTCCTAGAATTGATGATCTGTTTGATCATATGCGTGGAGCATCGGTATATTCTAAGATAGATCTACGATCTAGATATCATCAGTTACAAATTAAGGATGAGGACATTCATAAAACAACTTTCAGAACAAGGTATGGACATTATGAATTCATAGTTTTACCTTTTGGATTAACAAATGCACCTACAAATTTTATGAATTTAATGAATAATATTTTTCAAGAATACTTGGAAAAATTTGTGCTTGTATTCTTGGACGAAATTCTCATATATTCTAAAAGTATGGAAGAACACCATGAGCATTTGAAGATAGTCTTGGAAATCTTGAGAAAAATACGGTTATTTGGTAAGTTGTCTAAATGTTCTTTCTATGACACGGAAGTGCACTATTTGGGTCATGTTATAAGCAAAGATGGAATAGTTGTAGATCCTTCTAAAATTGTAGTTATAACTAAGTGTCCTGCACCAAAGAATGTACATGAAGTCAGAAGCTTCATGGGTCTTGCTGGTTACTATAGGAAATTTCTTAAAGATTTATCCAAAGTTGTTGCACCAATAACTTCATTGTAGAAAAAGGATAAGAAATTTGTGTGGAATGATAAATGTGAATCTGTATTTAAAACTTTAAAGGATCAATTAACTTCAGCACCTATTTTGGTTATACCTGACCCTAATGGATACTTTATTGTTGTAACGGATGCATCCGGGAAGGTCTTGGAGGTATTTTGTTACAAAATGATCATGTCATTACATACGAAAGTAGAAAATTTAAGTTTCATGAGATGAATTATGATCCACATGATCTAGAGCTTCTTTGTCATTGTTCATGCAATTTAAGTTTTGAGGCATTACTCGCTTGGTAAACCTTTTGAATTAAAAAAGCGATCATCTTGGATGAAGTATATTTTTACTCACCAAACTGAATGCAAGACATCGAAGATGGTTAGAGTTTTTATCTCAATATGATTTTGACATAAGTTACATTAAAGGCAAGGAAAATAGGGTAGCTGATGCTCTAAGTCATAGGAAGCACATTTATGCTCTTATAACATTGAGAACTCAGTTCAAGGATGAAGTAAAGAGTGTTATGGAATTTGATTCTTATTTTCAACAAGTAAAAATAACACTTGCTGTAGATCCAAATGATGAGAGATATAAAGGTTTTCACTTTGATAATGAAGGAATCTTACGATTTGAAAACAAGGTATACATACCTTTACTAAATGATTTAAGAAAGAAATTATTAGTTGAATTTCACAATTCACCTTTTTCTAGACACCCTGGTATTACAAAGATGCTTGCTGATATAAAACAACAATATTTTTGGAAAGGGATGAAAAAGGACGTGATTGAGTTTGTGACACATTGCTTAGAATGTCAATATGTTAAAGTTAAACATATGCATCCAGCTAGTTTATTGTATCCTCACAACATACCACAATACAAATGGCAAGTGATAAGCATGGATTTTGTACAAGGGTTTTGTAAGGATATTACTTGTATAAATCGAACATATACAATGAATAATATGAGAGAACACCAAAATATAGATAAATGATGACAATATGCTCATATAATAGCTTCGCCACTTTGAGGGGGCAACCTCCAATACCACTTCGAGGGTAACCTCCAAACCATATAATAACACTCCAATACTCAATATGATGATTAAACACAACCTTCTAACCCCTATATATATCATTCTAACCTATGGCCAATCGAGGCTGACCTCCTAAGCATAATAAATTATAAATGAATGATATAATAAGAGAAGTGGATGTGCCACATGTCAAACATGTCAAAGATCTCCATCAATACATATACATCATAACATCTTTTCCCTAGGTGCATAAAGTAGTCCTTCCCTCCTTGACATGTTTCGTCACAATAAACATAAAAAGAAACCATGTAATGAGTGTGTTGTAAATTTTTACACACTTTGCGCCATGATCAATCATCCATCCATATGTGATCCTGGGTATGATACATATCTGAACTAATATCCATATTTTGTTGCACTACTATGATTCCATTCGTGACCATAGTTTATCATCCTTGTATTCCATGCATAGCCAACATAAGGATTCAATGCATAACCATAATAAGGATAACCATAATAAGGATTCCATGCTTCATAATTGTTGCTCCATTGATCCCCTGTATAAATAAAGTGATTATTCCTCCAATTACCTATATATATATATATATTGGTTGGAAATATGATGTTCCCTGGGATATCTCCATGATTTTTTTCTCTCATGTTGACGTGGATTTCCATATGCTGTAGTTGTAGTATCCTCAACCTTATCAACCTATTTCTAAACTTTCTTTTCTTCTTCCACCTTTGCATTTGATATTTTCTTTTTCTCTTGAGTAGATGAATCATCATTTCCTTCTTTTTCTTCCTATTCCTATTTTTAATCATCCTTATTCCCTTCTTCTCCATATTCTAAATCATCCTCATGGTCTATATTGACTTTTCTTTGATTTCCATTAACCCTGATATCCTGTAAAGTGACCTTCTTATTTTTGTACCAAATCTTCATAAACTTATTTTTCATATTAATATTAATTGTCCCCAATGTCTCTAACCAAGGATACCCAAGAAAAATATCCAAACCATCCATATATAAGGAAAAAATATCTGAATGTAAAGTATATTTGTCCATAGTAAGTTTTAAATCTTCAAAAACTTGAATTTTCTTACCATTCACTTGAGCTTCTTTGATATTACTTTCTTGAATATGTAGATGTTGAGCCATATCCTTGTTGATGAAGTTATACTTGTTGTTAGGGTTTATGGAAAAAATTATCTTATTCATTTGAATGCATCCATGAAACTGAAATATGGTATCTTCCTTCTTGGGAGCTATAATATCTTCTTCTGCATCAATATCTTGTTTTTCTTCCTCTTCTTCATAGTCTTCTTCAACTTCTTCTGCGTTTGATTCTTCAATATATGTTGCACCATCATTTTCCCTTGAATTTTCTTCACCTTCCTCTTCATCTTCTTTCTCTCTTGATTCTTCAATATATTCTTCCCCATCATCTTCCTTTGACTCTTCTTCCTCTTTGTGGTCCCATCTATCCATAAAAATTTGTTCCATTTCCTCCTACAACCAATCCTTCCTGTCATTTTTAATCTCAAAAAACCAAATCCATGCAGGACCACCAAGATAATGTGAAAACCTATTCCTTGTCATGAAATATGAGAAATATATATTCTTAAATTTTATCCACCATTCTTTAGCATCCATCTCACCATTTCCATAAAGCTTTGTTATCCCCGTGATCATGATTAGGTTTTAGAGGAATTCTAAAAATATTTCAGAAAATGGATAAAAACAAAAGAACAAACCCTAACTGAAATTTCAAGACCTTTCCGAAAATATAAAATTTGCTAAAAAATACCACAATTTTCTTCTTCAAAAGTGAATTTATGAAAAAATATAAAACACCAATAACATCCGAAACCAGATCAAATTGAGCTAAAATTTTCAGATATTCTGACTTAGAGTGTTTCCAAATTATGATGCAAAAATTGGGAAAAATTTGATACTCTCTTCAAGATATATTTGAAACAAAAATTAGGTTTTTCCATAATTTTGGTGAAATCACTTCTACGATACCACTTATAAGGATATTACTTGTATAAATCAAAACATATACAGCAAAATAACATGAAAGAACACCAAATTATAGATAAATGTTGACAATATGCTCATATAATAGCTTTTACACTTTGAGGGGGCAACCTCTAATGCCACTTCGAGGGGTAACCTCCAAACCATACAATAACACTCCAATACTCAATATCATCCTTAACTACAACCTTCTAACCCCTATATATACCATTCTAACCTATGGATAATACTGATGCCAACCTCCTAAGCATAATAAATCATAAATGAATGATATAATAAGATAAGGGGATGTGTGCCACATGTCGGCATCTCCATCAATACATATACATCATAACATTATATCCCATGTGAACCCATACATATAACTAAGGGGATGTGTGCCACATGTCGGCATCTCCATCAACCCATATACATTATAATATTATATCCCAAGGTACATAGCATTTCCTCCCTCTTTGACATGTTTCGTCCCCGAAACATAAGAAGAATCCATATAATGAGTGTGCTTTAAATTATTGCACACTTGTCGCCAAGCTCAATCATCCAACCACCATATGAAATCCTATCCTGTGTAGTAGCTTCATCATCAACATCTTCTTCTTCTTTGATGTTGCTTCTGCTTCTAATTCTTCTTCTTCTTCTTCTACTTCGTTTTCTTCTTCTTTTGTTGCCCATCTGTCCATGAAAACTTGTTCCAGTTCCTGCAAAGACCAATTAGACTTTTCCTTTTCTAACTTAGAAAAGAAAATATGTGTAGGGGAACTAATCCACAACTTGAATAACCAAATATCGATGGTTTAGAGAATCTATCCTGAATTTGTTCCACCATTCTCTAGCATCAATCCTGTCATCTCTAAAAAAGATACCATCCCCATGATCCACAAAACTAGGGTTTTTTTAATTTTGAAAATATTTCGGTAGATGGATAAAACTATATACAAAAGGAATAACAACAAAATAAATCGGGATATTACTTGTATAAATCAAAACATATACAAGAATAACATGAGAGAACACCAAAATATAGATAAATGATGACAATATGCTCATATAATATCTTTTCCACTTCGAGGGGGAAACCTCCAATACCACTTCGAGGGGTAACCTCCAAACCATACAATAACACTCCAATACTCAATATCATCCTTAACTACAACCTTCTAACCCTATATATACCATTCTAACCTATGGCCAATACGAGGCTGACCTCCTAAGCATAATAAATCATAAATGAATGATATAATAAGATAAGGGATGTGTGCCACATGTTGGCATCTCCATCAATACATATACATTATAACATTATATCCCATGTGAACCCATACATATAACTAAGGGGATGTGTGTTTATCGGCATCTCCATCAACCCATATACATTATAATATTATATCGCAAGGTATATAGCAGGTTTCCTATGTCAAAAACTAAACATGATGTTATTTTGGTTGTTGATAAACTAACAAAAGTAGCACACTTTATTGTTGGTAATATTAAGGATGATTCACTGTTTTTAAAAAAAGGTTTGTTCATGAGATTTTTAGATTACATGGAGTACCTGAATTAATCATATCTGATAGAGATCCAAGAATGACTTCAAGATTTTAGCAAACACTTAACGCAACTTTAAGAACTAAGCTGAATTTTAGTTCTGCGTATCATCTAGAAACGGATGGAAAAACTGAAAGAGTTAATCAAGTTTTAGAGGATATGTTAAGAATGTATTGTATGGATCAACAATATAAATGGGAGGAGTATCTTCCATTATTTGATTTTGCATATAATAACACATCACGCCTCTCTAAAGATGACACCTTTCGAAGCATTATATGGAAGGAAATGCAGAACCCCTGTTAGTTGGGACAACATTGAGGATAGAGAGGTAATTGGACTTGAAATCCTTATGGAAATGGAACAGAAAGTTAAAATGATTCGTGAACACTTGAAAGAAGCAGCAGATAGGCAAAAGAGTTATGTTGACTTGAAGCAAAGTTGATAGGAAATTTGAACTTGGTGAGAAGGTCTTTCTTTGAGTTAAACCGAAAAAGAGTTCTATAACTTTTGGCAAGGCTGCCAAGTTATCACCTGTTATGTGGGACCTTTTGAAATTATTGAAATAATTAACCCTGTAGCTTATCATTTAGCATTACCTCCTGCTTTTTCACTAATGCATGATGTTTTCCATATTTATTTCTTAAGAAATACATTTTAGATTTATCACATGTATTAAATTGGAATTCCTTGCAGGTCCAAGACCCAAGAATAATCGTGGTTAAGCCTATATGAGTGCTGGAAACTCGCCAGTTACACTTAAGAAATCGTGAAATAAGTCAATGTAAGGTCTAGTGGGACCAGTTTAACAAGGAAAGTACAACCTGGGAGAATATGGAAGATATGAAAACTGCTCCATATTTATTTGAATAGAATTGATTTTGTTGACTGATAAAATTTGTGATTTTATTCTTTTTATGACAATAAATCTACCAATTTTAGGTAGATATTTTGTTTGTTTAAAAATAAATAGCTAAGTAAATGCTGATTTTGGAATTTAAAAAATCTAGTTCTACTTTAAACATATGGAAAGAAAGATAATAAATTGATTATCCTTGATGCAAATTGTTTAAATAAGTTAATCATCGGGACGATGATTCTTTTTAGGAGGGAAGTATGTAACACCTGTGGCAAACTATTAACTTTTCCTCTTTTGCATTGCAAGCATTGACATGTGATTTTTCCTAAGAAGGTGTATTCTTTTGACTGTTAGAAATCATGCTTGCCATGGATAATTTATTTCTGTTCTTGGATTCATTTTGCTGAAATGTTTTGCTCTTGCAAGGAATCCATTTTGTTGAGATAAGAAAGGTTGTAAACAGGTAATGTTGTTTACAAAATTATCTCTTTATAATAATGAAACCTTGATCAATTTCATTGATCTAAGGTATGTTTTAATTCTTCTTACCTGATATGTATGGTAAACTGACATTCAGAGGTTGAAGGAAATAAAGGACTGAACTCTTGTATTTATACAAATTATTTGATTGTGTTGGAAGTTCTTGCTTTGCATTTCTTTGTAAGAATTATGCTCGTATCTTCTTGTTAATTTCTTTAGGACGCTGAATGGCATAAAGAGGATGGAGGTCTACTTCAGGACTATTGAGGGTAATAACCTAAGTCCTATATCTTTAAGATCTATCCTAATGGGATTCTAACCTAAGGTAAACTAGACCTACCTTATGTCTATGTTTACACTAATCTTGTTGCATCCTAACCTAAGTTGTATGTTTTACAAAGTTGGGGATTTGGAAATAACCTAAGATAACTATAGGTTTATTTCTAACCTATTACCTAATGCTAAATTGGTATGGGGCATGGTCTATCCTAAGATGGAAAATTTACCTAAGGCAATGTTTATAAACCTAAGGTAAATACTTTCTAAACTAACCTAAGGTCGGATCCTAAGCTAATGATATCTATCCTAAACTAATGCAAAGATAGAAAGGGACCTAAGGGGAGTCGCATGGAAAATATGAGATGGTGGCAATGGTTTCTAAGTCATTTATTTGATTTGATTTTTGAATTTAAAACATTACATATTGTCAGTTTGATAGAGGCATGGAAATTAGAGGGAATCCTAGTTGGCACCATCTCTAAATTTAAATAATGCATGTTCTCTTTGAATTTAGACTTGCCAATTTTAGATGGTAGTGGCATGGAGATATAGGTGGGAGATTGGAAATTAATGACATTTATGGTCATCATTTTTGGTGAGAAAACCACCTTGGAAACCATGCAAGTGGATTTGTTGGGAGTTGTTTGGTCTTTCATGCATTTCGATTTTTGCTCTGCATGGAGCTATCTGGTTCTTCGAACCAGCAGTTCTATTTTCAGTTTGTTGTTATTTTTAACTCCCTTGGACTATTTTCAATCCAATGGAAGTATATGAGGCATTTGAGAAGGAAGTTTTTGGTTGTTGATTTCGTTTGGAGAAGAAGGAGTTGTGAAGGCTCGGCTAGAAATATTCTTTGAATCGACAAAAGCACTATCAGGCATGATAGGCTCTATCCATTAAGTTGCTTTGTTTTCTCTAAGTGTCTTCATTAAAACAAATTTTCTCTTATGAGATAAATAGGTTTTTATTTCGTGATGGTTATTTGGTTTCCTTGCTTGAATTTTTTTGTATTCTCTGATTGAGGAATATCTACTTGGAAAGGTAGTCATTGAGTTGTTTTCCTATTTATTTGATGTTGAATCCCACCTTAAATCTTGTGGTGATTTGAGTAATGAAGTGCATGCATGAATCTTTCTTATCTGTTTAAAAATGGGTTTATGGAAATGATATGTGGCTTCAAGTTTGAAACAAGTTGTAGTTTGGGTTGATAGAAGGTTAATGAATACCCTTTGTTGCCGCTTCTTTGTTTTGTGGAAGTTATGTTACTCCTGCTGGAATTGTATGAATATGAATGCTTGGATTTAGAGTTGTGTGAACTCAAATTTGTTTAGAGAAAATAGTAAATGTGTGCCTTCTTCTTGAACTCACTATATACTCTATCAGTTCTTTGGATTCGGTATCCGATGGAAGCTGGGCAGTTATTGGGTTTTTGGAATCTCCGTTTTGTGGGTTCTTCTTGTATTCAAACTAGAGTGAATGTTTTATTATTCCTCTTATCCTTTTAGTTAAAAGTTGAGTTACTTGAATTAGGTTCTTTTTAAGGAAACTATGGGTTAATTGTTTCTTGGACACTTGATTTTGAGGTTATCTTGTTAGGGATACTTGTGTTTGAAGTCTTTCTTATGATATTATATTTATACTGTGTCTTCTTAAGTTCTTGAGCACTGAACCGAAGGTTACATAGGTGAGGTCTTGTTGGTTGGGGACATTGTGAGAGTTGGATTTGTTAGAGTCGATATTTGGGTTATTCTTGTAGCTCTATTTGAACTTTATTTATGTTGTTCATGTTGTCTACTTCCCTGTTGAATTAGATGTTGTTGGTTTAGTATAATCTATCCTTGAATTGGGTTAATCTCTTGAGTATATTACTTGAGTAAACTTGTTAAACCCCTCCTGATTGGGATATCATGAACTTTAAGGATGTTATTCGGACTTGCGGTTGTTATTTCTTGATTTTGAACTAACTAAATCGATTCTGAATAAGGGGTTTCGGACTCTTCCATTTCTTTGATCTCTGAGTAAGATTGGAGGGAATAATTTTTTTGATAGCTTGTGCGCCTATAGCTAAGCTATGTCGATCTTGGGTTGCACCTTATTTGGAATCAAATTGTGATGGAACCTTCTCTGTCCTTTATAAGATGTATTTCTCTCACCTCTGTGAGGATTCAATTAAGAGTTTGTCTCGCTATTTGTTTTAATTTCATCTTGAAGGAATTGGTCAGTCTGGAGATCTTTGACGTTCTTGAGTGACTATTGAAGCGTATTTACCCCTTATGGTGTTTAGAAACTTTTGTCATTGCATCTCCTTTTGATATGGGTATAATATCATTGTCGTTGGATTTCCATGATGGGAAACCTTGCTTAAATTTGTTTCAAACACAACAATCACTCATATTGTTTAATCTCTTCTTATATGTGTTTTATTTTATAAATGGTTTTGGATATTGTTGAGTTGTGAAGCTTAATTACTTCATTTTAACATGTAATTGGAACTTCTTTGGAAAATTTAGTAAGCGGCATCGGTCGGAAGCGGTGGCATCGGTCGATATGTATGACCGCCATCGGTCAAGTAAGTAAGTAACCTGCCATGGTTAGGTAGAAGCGGCATTGGTTACCTATGCGATGAAGTTTTAATTAACTCTCGGGAATTATATCTATTTTTAGCATTAAAATAGATTTATTGATTGTAATTGCATGGCTAAGTGCCCTAAGTCTATAAATGACTATATAAGCATAAAAGCTAGGGTTTAGAAGTATGGATGTATCATAATTACAAGATAATTATGTGAGAGAGAATTCTTGGTGAAGAATAAAAAAGCTTGAAGGAAGAAAGTACTGAACATCTGAGAAGTGTAGAAGATTGTAAATATTCATTGTATATCTTGTCAAAGCTTTGGATAATAGATTGAATTATTTCTTGGTGGACATAGCCCACATTGGGTGAACCATGTTAAATCTGGTGTTGATTTATGTCTCTTGTTTTGTATAATTCTTCTGGTAGAATATCCACTTTTATTTGCATGTATGCTTAGATCTGATATATTGTCTATACAACCGATGTGCTAACCCCAACAACTAGTATTAGAGCTTTGTTTGAGGGTTTTGTGTGTTGAAAAATTTACTCACAGAGGGTTTTTTGATTGAGTGGGAGCTACAACAATGAGAAGATAATAAATACAAGGTAGAGAAGTTTGATGGCCAAAATTATCAATTATGGAAGATGCAGATTGAGGATTATCTATATCAAAGAGATTTATATTTACCATTAGATGAGAAGTCTAGACCTACAAAAATGACTGATGAAGAATGGAAGATTCTTGATAGAAAGGCTTTGGGATCTATAAGATTGAGCCTGGCAGCATCTGTGGCTTCCAATATTACAAAAGCGGCTTCTACGGTAGATTTAATGAAATCTCTTGCTAATTTATATGAAAAACTTAGTGCTTCAAATAAATTTTATTTGATGAAGAAACTTTTAGTTCTAAGATGCATGAAGGTGAATTTGCCTCTAGTCATTTGAATGATTTCTAATCTATTGTAAATCAGTTAAAATCAGTTTCAATACCGTTTGATGATGAAGTAAAAGCAATTTTATTCTTATGTTCTTTTCCTGATAGTTAGGACAACTTGGTAATGGTTGTTAGTAATACAACATCTGCTAATAATATTTTGAAGTTTGATGATGTGGTTAGTATAATCTTGAATGAATAAATTCACAAGAAAAGTATAGAGGAAACATCATCTGGAAATGATTTGAATGTAGAAAGTAAAGGAAGAAGGAGAGATCCAAGAGTAAGAGTAATGGGAAATCAAAGTCAAGGGATAGTAGATCTAAATCTAGAAGTAAGGGAATTACTTGTTGGAAATGTGGAAAGAAAGGACATGCAAAGAAAGATTGTTGGTCAAAGAATAAAGAGAACCAACAACCAAACAAAGGTAAAGAGGTGAATCTTGTTGCATCAGAGGTAATACAAGATGATCTTATTCTTTCTTTGGATAGTAGAATTGAATCATGGGTTTTAGATTCAGGAGCTTCTTTCCATGCAACCCCTAATAAGGGTTATTTTAGAAATTATGTCCAGGGAAATTTTGGGCATGTTTATTTGGGTGATGATGAACCTTGCAATATTATTGGTAAAGGGGAAGTTCATCTAAAATTATAGAATGGAAATACATGGGTATTGAAAGATGTGAGGAATGTGCCAAGCCTCAGGAGGAATCTTATTTTCTGTAGGGCAACTAGGTGAATCTGGTTGCATGGTTACTTTTACAGAGACTCTTGGAAAGTCACCAAGGGTGCTTTTGTTGTGGCAAGAGGTAAGAAGGTAGGAACATTATATTTATCTACCTGTATTATTGATTCCTTTTCTGCATTATCTACTTCAGATTCAAATGCATGCATGTGGCATAATCGGTTGGGTCATATGAGTCAAAAAGGAATGTAGATCTTAAAGGCTAAGGGTAAGTTATTAGATTTAAAAGATTTAGATCTTGATTTTTGTGAACATTGTATCTTTGGAAAGAAAAAGAGAGTGAGATTTCTCAAAGTTGGGGCAACTAAGAAGGAGCAAATTGGAGCTTGTACACTCAGATGTGTGGGGACCAACTCAGGTAGCTTCTCATGGTGGATCCCAGTATTATGTTACTTTCATTGATGATGCTACAAGAAAGGTATGGGTTTATTGTATTAAATGCAAATCTAATGTTTTTGAAACTTTTAAAAGATGGAAAACCCTTGTTGAGAATGAATCAAATTCTAAGTTAAAGTGCCTTAGATTTGATAATGGTGGTGAATACTGTAGCAAGGATTTCAATGATTATTGTTCAGTGAATGGGATATGTAGAGAAAGAACGGTTCCAAGAACACCACAGGAGAATGGTGTTGCAGAGAGAATGAACAAGACAATCATGGAATGTGCTAGAAGTATGAGGATACATTTTGGATTACCCTTGCAGTTTTGGGCAGAAGCAGTTGATACATCAATTTATTTGATTAACCGTGGCCCTTCAAGTTCACTAGATGGAGGAATACCACATGAAGCATGGACCGAAAAAGAGGTAGATCTTTCTTTTCTTAAATTTTTTCGAGAAGCTTTTGTACATGTTGATAGAGAAAATAGCAAAAGTTGGATGCAAAATCCAAGAGGTGCACTTTCATTGGTTATGGATCCGGTGATTTCGGCTTTTGTTTTTGGGATTTAAATAATTCTAAAATTGTTAGGAGTCGTGATGTTGAATGGAATGAAAAGATAATGTATGGTGGATCAAATTTTTGTACCCAAGGATAAGAAAATTAAGAATTTTATTGATGAAAATGAACTCTCGGGTTTTAAAGAAACATCTTCACAATAATACAAGAATGTGTGGTCGGTTAGGCCCTGATCGGCATCGGTCAGATGAACTACCAATGGTTACAGAGGATCATAACCGGTGTCGGTTAGCTGAACCGATGTCGATTAGAGGTGACCGGTGTTGGTCACTGTCAGAAGTTGATACTAATGTCCAGGAGGTCCAGATTGAGCCTCCAGTACCCCAAACTCCTGTGAGAAGGTCACAAAGGGTAAGTAAACTTCCAGAAATATTTTCACCTTCTCTATTTTATCTATTATTGACTGATAGTGGTGAACCAGAAAGCTTTGAAGAAGTAATGTAGGATAAAACTCACGTTCAGTGGGAGCATGGCATGGATGAGGAGATGAACTCTTTGGAACAGAACTAGACTTGGGATTTGGTTAAATTGCTAGCAGGAAAGAGAACATTGCAGAACAAGTGGGTTTACAAAATTATGGAAGAAGAGGGTAGACAGAAAAGGTACAAGGCAAGGCTTGTAGTAAAGGGATTTACACAAAAGGGGTATTGACTTTGGTGAAATATTTTCTCCTGTTGTTAAGATGACTTCTATTTGTACTGTATTGAGTTTAGTTGTAGTAGAAGATTTGCATTTAGAGAAACTAGATGTGAAGACGGCTTTCCTTCATGGTGATTTGGATGAAGATATTTATATGCAGAAGCAACTCGCTTGGGTATGAAGTCAAGGGTAAGGAGAAATTAGTGTGCGAAGTTGAAAAGAGCCTATATGGGCTCAAGCAAGCTCCAAGGCAATGGTACATGAGGTTTGATAGTTTTATGCATGAGCATGGTTACTTGAGATGTGAATCTGACCATTTTGTTTATTTCAAGAAGCTTGAAAATGGGAGCTATATTATTTTGTTATTGTATGTGGATGATATGCTTATTGCAAGATCTAGTATGCAGGACATTGGTGAGCTTAAGAGAAAGCTAGCTCACACATTTGCAATGAAGGATTTGGGAGCTACAAAAAGAATCCTTGGCATGCAAATACATAGAGACATGAAAAACAAGAAATTGTATTTGTCTCAGGAGGATTATATCTACAAGGTGTTAGAAAGGTTCAACATAAATCATGCAAAACTGTTAGCACACCTATGGCTGGACACTTTAAATTGAGTAAAGATTAGTGTCCTTCATCACAAGAGGAGGTCAAATACATGACACGAGTGCCATATGCTTCAGCAGTTGGAAGTCTCATGTATGTTATGGTTTGTACAAGACCAGACATTACACAGGAAGTGGGAGTTGTGAGTAGATATATGGCTAATCTAGGTAAAGAGCATTGGAAAGTAGTCCAATGGATACTCAAGTATTTGAAAGGGACATCTAGCATGTAGTTATGCTATGGAGGTTTGGATATTTCATTACGTGGCTATGTTGATTTAGATATGGCTAGAGATCTGGATGGTAGGAGCACTACTGGATATATTTTCACAATAGGTGGAATGGTAGTTAGTTGGATTTTGAGATTGCAGAAGGTTGTGGCTTTTTCTATTACAGAGGCAGTAGTATGTTACAACTACGAGGCTAGTAAGGAGATGATATGGATGGATAGGTTCATGGAAGAGTTGGGAAAGGAGTAAAGTAATTGTAAACTATTTAGTCACAGTCAGAGTGCAATTCATTTGGCAAAGAACTCATCATTTCATTCGAGAACGAAAGCACATTCAGTTGAGGTATCACTTCATACAAACGAGGTATTTGAGGATGGATAGTTGAATATGGAAAAGATTCATATGAGCAAGAACCCTGTGGATATGCTAACGAAGCCATTAGCAAAGGAGAAGTTGGAGCTACACTCCACTTTTTGGTCTTTGAGTTTGAGACTTGAAGAGGAAGAAACAAAGCCAAGGAAGGATCCAAGAATGATGATGTACATGTATGGTGCAATAATTAAACTCCAAGTGGGAGATTGTTGAGTTGTGAAGCTTAATTACTTCATTTTAGCATGCAATTGGAACTTCTTTGGAAAATAAAGAACCGACATCGGTCGAAGAAAGCAGTATGCATCGACATCGGTCAAGTAAGTAAGGAACCGACCACAAGTTAGGTGAATCGATGTCGGTTATGCGTGCGATGAATTTTTAATTAACTCTTGGGAATTATATCTATTTTTAGCATTAAAATAGATTTATTGATTGTAATTGCATGGCTAAGTGCCCTAAGTCTATAAACGACTATATAAGCATAAAAGATAGGGTTTATAAGTATGGATGTATCATAATTACAAGATAATTATGTGAGAGAGAATTCTTGGTGAAGAATCAAAAATCTTGAAGGAAGAAAGTATTGAACATCTGAGAAGTGTAGAAGATTGTAAATCTTCATTGTATATCTTTTCAAAGCTTTGGATAATAGATTGGCTTGTTTCTTGGTGGACGTAGCCCACACTGGGTGAACCACGTTAAATCTGGTGTTAATTTATGTCTCTTATTTTGTATAATTCTTCTAGTAGAATATCCGCTTTTATTTGCATGTATGCTTAGATCTGATATATTGTTTGTACAATCGGTGTGCTAACCCCAACAGATATGTAGTGATTTGGTCAAGCATTGTCCTTTGCGAACTTCTTCCCATGTGATAGAATATAGGAATTCCCTTTTGATCATGACATTGACTCCTCTTTTAGTCTCTGAGGTGAAGTCGATCATTTCCCCTTTGGAAATTATAGGAGAATATGTGTTGAGGTCTCTTTTCTAAATTTTTGCATGGGGATTCAGGTTAACCAAATTGTAAAGGAAGTTCTAAACTATTTTATCACAGTCGTTCTTCTTCTTTTGGGTAAATCTTGTCTTAGATTTAATTGGATCAGTTGCACTACTTTCTTTAATGCCTTGAGTAGTCGTCATTGCTACTTGCTTATTCACTTGACTTGTGTTAAAGGTTTTTAATATTTGTGATAGAAGACTAATGTGAGATGTTGTGCATTGAGTAAATACTATCCTAATGTTAATGTATGGCCTAACTTGAGAAATTAGGCTATGTCTTGGATTTGGGATTAGGATGTCACATTTGATGTGTGAGACTCTTATTTACTTATATTATTAAATGATACATCCTAAATCCTTTTTGAAGTTGGAATGAGCTCGATTGTAGTGTCTTTTTATGAAATTCTGTAAACTGAATTAGAAGGTTCCTACTTCTGAAGGTAACTTTGTTTTGGTTAAATAGTTAAGTTAATTTTTGTATTTCAAATTCAGATGAATTGTGAAGGAAATAATTAGAAGGTACTTTTATTTGATATGGATAAGTGTATTGGATGGAACATTATTTATCTGATATCATGTTGTAGATTGTTGATTACATCATGATATTTCCTTGAATGTTATTCAAATTGATTAATTGTTCTTCTTTTATGGTTGTTATTACTTATGATTTATTTGTCTGCTTGACCTCACTATTTCATTAAAGCAGAGTTGGTTTAATGAAACAGTTAGTTGAAAGAATTTTGTTTTAATGCTTAGTGCTTATCATGCTCAGTTCAATGAACCGAATTGCTAGCAATTTTTATAGATGGACTTCGTAAGTGATAAAGGAAGGCAATAACTTTTATGATGTATTGGTTGCTTGAAAGTCTAGACCATTTATAGAGAATTCTAATTTATTATTGAGATGTATTGAAGGAAGGAAAGTTGTATTCTTTAATGATCTTGATGTTGTTGACATGAAATATGTCAGTAATGCATAGTCTTGTAAGATGTGTATTTTATCTTGATGAATTGAAAAGACTGAAGTTACTTAAATTGATTAAGTCTATTCTCTTGTTCATAATAAGAAGGAAATTTGTAATCATATCTTTGATGTTGTCATTCATATCTGATTGGATCCTTATTTCTATTGTTATTGAATTGGTTGGATAAATGGGAATTAGTACAATTTCCCTTACTTGAATGTAACTTACTAAGTTGCATGTATTGATGTTCTTTACCCAATCTTGTATGGTATATTATGATGTTATGAACATATAGTTAAAATATCAGGATGTGTGAATTGGATATGGGTATGATAAATCCTAATACTTAACCATAATGAGGAAGGTTCTCCTCCTCTCAAAAGGATACAAAATAAATGAATGGTATATGAATTCGATAACCATTTAGACTTCATATCTATGAAATCTATCATATTAGAACCTATTTTGGTTCTTATTAAAAGGAACGATAACCAGATCGTGCCAAACCAAGAACATAGATGCTAATCAAACATCACGATCAATAAGATGAAAGCAATTCACAGAATAACTTTACATAAACCTTTGTAAACAAAATGAGCAGCAATATCATATATTATTATGGAACTCAATGAAATACAATGAGAATGAACCTTGCTTATATAGGCAAGGAATAACAATCTAAGAACCAATCAAGGTCGTAGATCAAGCCATAAATCATGGAAAGAACTAGTCATCAAAGAACTAGTCAAGTCCATAGATTTATGAGAGAACTAGACATCAAGGATCTAGTCAATACCATAGATCTAGGAAAGAACTATACCTAACAACTAGATAATATCTCCTAATATCTAAATAAATAAAAAGAAATATCCACACACATAAGTGGGTGAGAATAAATACAATAAAGGTAAATAATGTACCTAGGTGAACATGAGCTAAGGTAAATACCTACTCTAACACCCCCCCTCAAGTGAAGCTAGGGGCTAAAATAGAAGTGGCATGTCCACAGTATGAGTCCCGAAAACTAGGCCTGATGAGGTACTCATGTACAATATATCCATGAAGAAATCTCGAACCAAAAGAAGGAAAGAATCCTACTATAAGGAAAGAAAAGAAAGAAGAAGAAGGAAGATGTTCTCACAAACACCCCCAAGAACAACTTCTGAAACCCCAAGCATTCCACACAACTCAAGGTAGTGAGGTGATGCAAAAGGCTTTGTAAAGATGTCTGCAACCTGCTACTAAGTTAGAAGGTACTCCAAGAAAAGAAATCCATCCTGAATGTTGACGAATGAAGTGGATGTGTATCCCAATATGTTTGGTATGTTGGTGCTCAATTGGGTTACAAAAAATGTGAATTGCACTTTGGTTGTCACACCAAAGTACAGTCATGAATCCTATGGGAATCCAAACTCTGTCAATAATTGTCAAAGCCAAAGAATCTGCTAACTCGCCTGAATCGCTGCCCTGTACTCTGCCTCTGAAGATGAAAATGCAATGGCCTATTGATTTTTACACACCCAAGCAACTGGAGAAGAACCAAGACAGAAAAAGATAGCTAGAAGTGGAATGCCATGTCATCAATAGAACCTGCCCAATCTGAATCTATATACCCAACCAACTGAGTAGAACCCCTAGTCTAGTGTAGGCCAAAGTGGGAAGTGCCATGTAAATAGTGCAAAATACTTTTAGCAGCCTGCCAATGACTACTATGAGGAGAATGTGCAAACCGAGATACAAGCCCTACTGCAAATGAAATATCAGGGTGAGTATGGGTCAAGTACATGAGATTCCCAACCAACTACCTATACAATGTAGGATCACAAAATGGTGTGGGACATGTGGATGTAAGAGTAACTCCAGATCGAAAAGGAGATGGACTTGGCTTGCAATCAGCCATATCAAAGTGCCTAATAAGATCATGGGTGTACTTTTTTGCCGACTCAAATGAGTCCCTAAATCTGTTTGAGAAATTTTTAAACCAAGGAAATAATGTGATAGCCCAAGATCTGTCATGTCAAAATGTGTAGAAAGATCCCTCTAAATACTCGAATGTGGGAAGAAGAGCTTCCAAGAAGTAATGAGATCATCAACATACAATACAAGTATCACAATATCCTCACCGACATGCTTGGAGATACACTGTATGATCAGAGTGGCAACGAACAAAACTATAGATAGAAGAAAATAATCCATCTTTTCATACCTAGCCTGAGGGGCTTGTTTGAGATCGTAGAGAGACCTTCGGAGCTGAAAAATAAGAGAAGAATCCTAAAAAAATTCAGTCGGCTGCTCCATATATGTTTCCTCTTGTATATCTCCATGTAAGAAGACACTCTTCACGTCCATCTGGTATATGAGCCACCCCAGTGATGCAACAATAGCAAGTATAAGGTGTACATAATCCATCTTGGCAATAGTTGCAAAAGTCTCAGAGTAATCAATACCTTCGACTTGTGAAAAACCCTTTGCAACAAGATGAGCCTTATACTTTCAATGGACCCATCAGTTATGTATTTGGTTCGGTATACCCACTTACACCTAACCATATTTCTTCCTTTAGGAAGAGATACCAAATCCCAAGTATGATTCTTCATCAAAGAAGAATACTTAGTTGTCATCGCATCATCCCACTTTGGTATCCCATGAGCCTTTGAAAAAGACTGTGGATCCTCAGAAACTACCTAACACAAAATTCCAGAACTTGTAGAATGTGCATGATGATGCCTAATGGGTGGAAGATCATCTATGAAAGGTTCTACCTCAGAAACTATAGTACGATCCCACTTAGGCATAGTGACAAAATTAGTGGGAATAGGATCCTCAATGGCATCTATAACCTCCTCAATCTCCTCAAAGAAAGGATCCTCGAGATGAGATGAAGAAGAAGAAGGAATGGAAGAAGATGAAGAATCATGAGGAGTGAAATGCTCATAAAACTGAACATGTGTTCGAAAAACAACATCATGTGTATCAAGATCGAAAAGATGATAAGCTCTCATGTCCTCACAATACCCTACGAAGATCAAGGGTTTACTCTTCTTATCCAAAGTTTTCCTTTTCTTCTTTAGCACAAAGGTCCAATCATGGCTCCCAAAGACTTGAAAAAATGAGACATCTGGCTTAGTGTTGGACCAAGCTTCCTCTGGAGTCAAATGCTCAAGTGCTCTATGTGGTGTGTGATTCTGAATATAGTTAGCACAATTAACTACTTCCCCAATAGATAGGAGGTATATCTCTAGAATGCATCATATAGTTATCCACTTCCTTTAAAGTTCTATTTTTCCTTTTTGCTAATCCATTCTGTTGTGGAGTATGAGGAACAAAATGCTAGTGAATAATGCCTTGAGTTGCCAAAAATTTAGAAAATTCATTGCTGAAGTACTCCCCCATTATCAATGCAAAGGTTCTTTATGCTACTAGAAGATTGTTTCTTGACCAAATCCTTGAAGACTTTAAAGTGTGAAAAAACATCACTTTTGTACTTGAGAAAATAAACCCAAGTACACCTCGAGAAGTTATCAATAAATGTAAGTGCATACTTAGCTCCATTGAAAGATGGGGTAGGAAAAACCATCAAGTCACTATGCACAAGCTCAAGTGGTGAAGAAGCTCTCTTAGACAAATTCTTAGGAAAAGGATCTTGGTGTTGTTTCCCTAATGCACAACCATGAAAACTCCTCAAGACAAGAAAATCTAGGAAGACCATCTACCATACCATGAGTTCTCAACTCCTTCAAATATATGTAATTGAGATGTCCAAATCTTTCATGCCAAAGCTTACTCTTTGAATCTGAATGAGAAACCAATCCTGTCCCTATAGAAGAAGTGCCATCAAAACCCTCAAAGTGATATAGTCTAGAAATATGATCAATAATACCCTGAGCAACAAGTGAATAAGGCTCCAACAAAGTTCTTACTTCTGCCCCATGTGGTGTAAAAGTCATTGTTTTCCTTGACCAGAATGAAAATTTTGATATACATAAAAAAAATTTGTAGTGATGTTAGGAACATATAGTGCATCTTGGATATTTCCACCATCAAGTTGTATATCACCTTTTCCCTCAATAGAAAGAAAGAAAGAATCTCCAACCTCAATTTTGGAAGTAGAACTCAAACCTAGAGAAACAAAAGACTCCTTGGAAGAAGTTATGTGATGAGAAGTGCCAGAATCTATAACCCAATTGTCTGCAAGTGGTGACTAAGATCTTCCAACAACATTAAGTGCTTTTCCATGCTAATTAGAAGGAAGTGGAGTGGAGATAGAAATTTTGTGTTTCTTGACTACATCCTCTAAGTCTTGCATTCGCTTATAACACCTATTTTCTTCATGATTACTACCCCCACAAAAAGAGCATGAATGGCTAGACTTATTCTTGGATTTAGAAGATTCCTTGGGTTTTGAGTTGTTTTCTTTAGGTTTAGGAGCATTTTGAGATGGATAAGGTGTGGATTTGGTTTTACTGTCTAGTTTTCCCTTGCCCTTAGGATTGGATGCAACTAATGCCTTTTGAGAGGTGGAAGACTCAAGGTGAGATAATTTGGATTCTTCCCTAGTAAGTCTTTCACAAAAATTTGAAGTTAGGAATTTTGAAGGTGTCACCTAAGGCATCCATGCTAGAAAAAATGTAGAAGCAAAAATTTGGAATGGTCCTCTCAACTTGGATAGAATCAAGTAAACACACTCTGCATCTTTCTTATCTCTTCCACTCCCCTTCAATTGTGTCAACAAGTGCTTGAACTTGGTAAGATAATTGTTGGAAAATCTTCAGGATTAAGAGAGGTGATCTCAATTTCAAGTTGCATGGCTCTCATATGACCCACCTTACTAAATAAATCCTCCAATTTCTCGCATATTTTGAAAGGAGAGTCACATTTTTCCAAATGAAATAAAATACTGTCACTTACATAAGTTCTGTCGAACCCATACACTCATCAAATTTGCACCGGTACTGAAATTTTTCATATTCTCTAGTGGACACTGGTTGTTCTTTAGAATTTAAAGCCCATAATCCTTTCCACTTAATTATTGTTTCCATTCTTGGTTTCCATGTGTGGTAATTATGTGTTGTTAATGGCTCAACATGATCTAATGTATAAGTAGATGCCATCCTAAAAAATCACCAAAAGAAATGGAAGAACCAAGCAATGCAACAAGAGCCCCCAGATTTTGGTAATTTATAATGAGTGCGTGTTACAATATGACACTTTATAATTATAGTGTAATTTTCAAAATAAATATTTCCAATGGAAAGAGCACAAAAACAAGCACTTTTGTAAAAAAATGACACTCAAAACCAAGTTACCGATCAAGCTTTTCAATATTCAGCTCTACTATTTATTTTAGTTGCCACTAAAATAGAATAAAATACTCTTGCCTTCACCACACAAATAAAATGAAAGGGGGCTGGAGTTAAGAACCTACTAGCAGGAATCACAAGCTTTAAGCCCTCATATGACCATACCATATGACTAGGGGCTAAGAATAACCTGGAAAATGCATACGGTTATCTATTATGAGATTGATTGGCATGGAATGTGTGTTCTAAATTATGATTATTTAGAACAGAGAACATTATGTATAATTTTTTTCATTATTTGTAAAGTCTTAAAATGGGAATATTATAGGGTTCTTCATCAAGTTTTGGAACAAACCGCATCATAAAGGAAACTCGCTAGATGAAGGAAGAAATGCACAATAGACAAAAGAATTTTTGCTACACAAGATAAAGCCACAGTACATAGGACAAAGCCACATATCAAACGTAAATAGAAACGAGAATAAGATAGAATCGATAGAGGCATGACCAAAAGAAGTGTCTTTTGATTAATTTGTAGTAAATATATTTATTGTACTTAAAAATGTATATGGTGCGCCACATGAAGCAATAGATGTATACTCGTGGGATAAGATATGTGTGTGCCTAAAAGATAAATGTATAAGATCTAAATAATAGAGAGAATCTGTATGTGTGTATAAGACTAATGTAATCTATTTTAAGATATGAATAAAGATCGATGTTTAGAGAAAAGATCATTAATTGATTTTGCATTCTTTCTATTCACATATTAGATTAGTTTACTTTTCCCTTGCACATCCCTAATAGAAGGGTGAATTTATTAACCCTCACACTATTGTTGAGGCTTAAGGTCAAAATTTGGTGTCTGAGCCAGGTCCAACTAACTAATATCTTCATGAGGTTAGAGGAAGGAAGGATATAATTTAAAATGAGGAAAAAGGAAGAAAACAATATGCACATGTTTTGTGGGAAAAATATTGACAAGAAGATTTGTCTTGCCCACTTTTAGAGGAGTTTGTTGCCTGAGGGTTGGTGGATGAAAAAAGGGGGATCCAAAGGAACATTTTTTTCAAAAATAAATAGTGTATAGTGGTTGGGGAGAGTAAATAGGTAAATAAAATATAGATTTAGAGAAGAGATAGAGGGAAGAAAAGATGGAAAAGTAGATATTGGAGAAGGAAAGGAAAAGGAAGTTAGTTATTACTTAGTTGTGGGAATAGTAGTGAATTAGGAAGTGATTATTCTCCCCAACCATAAGAGATATTATTGAGGAAATGAACCCCTTGGAAAAAATTTCATCCCCATGCCATTAGAAGGTGTGAGAAAAATGTGGGATTTATTTCAAAAGGAAGGAGAGATTAAGGAATTTGATCAAAGATTCAATAATATAGTGCAAAAACTAGATGAACCACCAAATGAGAAAAAGAGAATTGAGATGTTTATTTGTGGATTGTTACCATATCTAATATTATTAATTGATGGAAAATATTTCATAACATTTATGGAAGCATTGGAAATGGCATCAAAACTAGAAGCGAGAACCATGGAGGAGAGAGTGTGAAATGGCATTAAAGCTAGAGAAGATGCAAAAGAAATAATGAAACTGAAACAAATACTTCATCAAAATAATGGAAGAGGATACCTTTGGAGATATGAAAGAGATAATGGATATCATGAGGGATATCAAGGAGGTAATGGAAGAGGATACTACTAGGGATATCAAAGAGATGATGGATATCATAGGGGATATCATAGAGAATGAAATGAGATACTTTGCAGAGGATACCATGGGAGGTATGGAGGAAATAACTATAATAGAGGAAACTATCATCATTATTATAGAGGAAACAACTGTAATAAAGGATGGAATGGAAAATTTTTAAAATACAAGGAAAATGGTCGATGAAGAAGTTTGATAACATGTTATTGGTGTGGAAAAAATGGACATATACTACGGAACTGTGAGAAGAAGATACATATTAAACAAAGATATTACAAAGAGGAAGGGATGCAAATAGAAAAAGAGACCAAAATAATAGAACCATATGAGAAATATACATCCATATAATTTTTGTACCACAACAAGAGAAATCATGGAAATAAAACAAGACTCGTATGGAAGATAAACTAGAAAACCAAAAAAATGGAAAAAGAAGAGACAAGGAAGTTAAGTATTAAAGTAGAAAATGAAACTCGAAATTGTACGAGGATGTTGTGGAACAAAGGACGAAAAGGTAGAGAACTTAAAAGAAAGAAAAATAAGAAAAACCACGAGGAAATAGAAAGAAAAGAAAAGGTGATAAATGAGAAGAAGAAAAGTATAGTTAGGTCAAAAATGGTACAATACAAAATGAACAAGATGGAAGGAAAAAGGATGAGGATTGTGATGGTGAATTACCAGTAAAACACATTAGATACATGACAAGGGTACTACTAAATGATAATAGATAAGATAACACATTCAATTTTCAAGGGAATCACAAGTATACTGAATAGAGGACCAAGAAAAAAATCCTTTAGGAATGGAGGAACTATAAAAACATCAACACCTTATAAATATCACACAAGATGAAGATTATGAAGATAAATCATATGTAGATCCTGTCAAATTTAGATTCAAGATAGGAGCTAAGGCACACATCATCTAAAATTTTAAAACTAGGAGATTTATTCATAAAAAAATATGTATGGTAATATGGTTCTTCATCACTTGGTTGTCTTGAGGATGAGACAACGTTTGAAGTTTGGGGATGATGTTGATGTGGTTCTTCATCAAGTTTTGGAGCAAACCACAACATAAAGGAAACCTACGAGGTGAAGGAAGAAAGCCACCGAATATTTGAGAATGCCATGAATAAAGGAGGTAAGTCGTGATAGATAGAATAAGCCACAAGACACGTGATAAAGTCGTGGTACATAGGAAAATCCCGTAGATTAAAGGTAAATAGAAATAGAACAATACAAAAGTCAACAGAGGCATGACCAAAAGAAGTGTCTTTTGATTATTTTGTAGAAAATATATTTATTGTACTTAATCAAATTTATATGGTGTGCCACATGAAGCAATAGATGTATACTTGTGGGATAAGATATGTGTGTGCCTAGAAGAGAAATGTATAAGATCTAAAGAATAGAGAGAATTTGTATGTGTGTATGAGACTAATGTAATATATTTTAAGATATGAATAAAGACTAATGTTTGGAGAAAATATCATTAATTTATTTTACATTCTTTCTTCACATATTAGATTATTTTACTTTTCCCTTGCACATCCCTAACATAAAGAAAATTTCTTAATCCTCACATTGTTGTTGAGGCTTAAGGTTAACAAGCTCGAAGTTCTTGATGGAATTTTGAAGAGTAAAAGAGCAAGTAGGTGACAAGAAATGTCTAGGTTTCAAAGGATAGAATATGGAGAAGTGTGAAGATGAAAATTATGGTCCAAGTATTCAATCAAACATGAAGAAGGCCAAGGAGAAAAATTCAAGAAGGTCTAACTCTATTAGGCAACCTAGTGCATCAAGGTATGAAAGAAACTTTAACAGCTATTGCTTTGTTTGTCATAATTTTGGACATAAAACCGAGTGTAGGAAGTATTTCAAATATGAGAAAGAAAGGAATGCAATATGCTACGACTGTCAAGAGAAAGTTCATATTGCCAAGTACTACTTATATGAACCATATAGTTTGTTTTGGAGAGAAGAAGGCTCAAGAGGTATGAATAAGATAATATGCTATAATTACAAAAAGGTTGGACATGTTGTTACAGAGTGTTATGATCATAAGGATACTAATTATTGGAATTTAAGCTAACATCAATATAGAAGTAAGAATGGTGTTGTATGTTATAAGTGTCATAAATAAGGACATTTTGCAAGACATTTTTATCAAAATGAATCTTCTACATACAATAGAACACTTCAAACCTTTAAACGGAAATGTAAGAAGGTATTGAAAATGAATACTAATCCTAAGAATGAGTCCAAGTCAGTCATGTCTAAGACAATCACTATGAAAAAGGATGTTGAGCATAAATACAAGGTCAAAGAAACTAACTCTAGGTATGAAGAGGTAAAACATGATAAGAAGACAATATGTGGAGATGGTAGAAAGGATAAGGATTCAAAGGAAATCATAGGAGATCCCAACTCAAGAAATGTATCATAAATTGTTGATAAATCTAAAAATAAATAATACAAGCCTAATGCAAGTTGTAAAGGACTTTTATTCCTAATCGAGAGAGAGAGTAAGTGAATGAGATACATCATTTATGTTTTTAAAGCATTCAATTAGAATATGGAGATATAAAAGATGAAATTATTACACCTAAAGGGACATCTAAGAAGAACGAGAGAATCTCAAAGGTAGATAGAGAAAGGATAGAGTCTTTGAACTCTTTTGACGACTATGTACTATTTTAGTAACCAAATAAGTATAGTGTGTCTTCTCTAGGATTCTAGGAAACATGTATCATCTTAAGGAAGCACGATGTGTTCTTAGAGGTGCATTATCAACATGTAGTTGTTGATAAAATTCTTCACAATGTTTCACATGTGTGAATAGTCCAAGGTATGTCAGTTTAGCTCCTTTCACAAGGTCTATATGCATGTCTAGTTTTTATAGAGGTTATGAGAAGTATTCTAATATTTTTAAGGTTATGAGATCATGTCTTGGTATATTTTTTTAAGGTTTATCCTCGAACTATCCATCTAGATTTGTTCAAGTGTTTCATAGTGGTCTGAGATATCTATCTTAGTCCTCAAGAATTGAATCTTGAAATAAGTAAACATTAAAAGGTTTTTCAAGGTTTGCAACAAGTTTGTTTGAGTCTTAAGTGACTATCCTAGCTTTGAAGAATGTGAATGTACTTGCCATGATTATCAAAGATTGTGGTAGTCTCAAGAAGAAATGGCTCATGGTCCGATTAACATTTCAAGATACAGTGTCAAATTGCATGCTAATCAAATAAGATGTAGATGCTATGAGATTGGTTCATGTATTATAAGATGTGGAAGGTATAGTCCATCAATGAAGGATAAATAAATTCTCTTAGGGCATAAGTGAACAAGTTGATTCTACTTAAGGAGGTTCTTATGATCATTAATCGATTAAAGTCTCAGTGCATGAGAGTTCAAGTAGTCACCAGTTATGAATTCATGAAGAATAAATGTGTGCTATTAGTCTGTGTATGGAGGCACCTTGATGATAATGTTATGTTATGTTGGCTCAAGTCAGAAATATGGTCTATCTATGTGAGCTTTAGGATTTCATAGTCAATTCTTTAGATCATATCATCAATTCTAGTTTTAATGTCAAACCCACAAGCTTGTTTTAGTTAAATTTTGTTTGAGTTGTATTTAAAGGCCTACAAGAGAGTATCAAATGTGATAATAAACCTGTGAGAAATGAGTTCATGTTGTTAATTTGGTTAGTCATTCATGAGGTCCGTGTGGTCTTCAAATTTTTGCAAGGATGGTCATAGGTGTAGGTGTGTATCATCTTCTTAAGAAGATTGAAAATATTGTGCCCTCCGCCAAATCATCATATCCTGGATAAGAGTATTGTCAAGATGTCAAGATATGATCATTATGATTATAAAGGTGTTTAATTTTAATTTTAGATGTTATAGGCAAATTCGATAGTGAGCAAGGATGATGGAGCAATGAAGGAAAATCAATCATTTTTGTATGATGACTTGACCATACCATCATATGCAAGAAACAATTAAGAATTCCAAGCATGCTTGAGAATAGAATGATGTTGGATGTTATGTCTTAACCCTTGAGTTAAAATGTGGGGTGTATCAAGTAATATTAAGCTCCATGGAGGGTGTATGAATAAATGTAAGGTAGTGTCAAGAATGTGAATATTAGAAATGAGTTCCCTACTTGGTATACATTATGTCAAGACTGTATGTGGTTGGTTGAGGTCTATAGTGATTTATTGAACAATAATATAAGAAGACAATACACCTTTCAAGGTTATTTTCATCTTGATGATGTTCCACAGTGTTTATGTAGAAGTAAGGTATGTTCTTAAGCCTATTACTTAAAGTAGAAACCATGTTAAAAGTCTATGAATGGGTACTGAGTTCAGAATGAGTTCTAAAAAAAATATTATGATAAAAGGAAGTATATGAGGCCACTCGGGTCTAGAATGAAGAGTTAAAGCTTGATGGAGGACTACAAGTTTGAGCAAGGGCATCATATTCTGAGGTATGTGATCTAAGTTATTTATCTTGAAGCAATAACAATATGGTAGGAGAAAATGCATATGGTTAGTATTTACATGAAATATTCAAGGTGTGATATATAAAAATTAAATGAGCTAAGAAGGAACTAGAATGGTATTTATCCCTAAAATTAAATGAGCTAAGTATGATAAGAATTTTTAAAGTAGGGGGAGTTGTTTATAACTTTGAAGTAGGTGTTTTAGGTGTTAAGGAGGATAGATTGGAATAATTAGTGATGTTTATAGGTACATTAATAAGGGGAGAAAGTGTTATGATCAATTAAGCCACTAAATCGCATACAAAGAATACTATAAAACTGAAAAGGTAATTCAAGATAGAAGTAGTAATGTTGGCTCATCCATATGACATAAGATTAAGGTATGTGGCCTAATTATTTCATATAAATTTATATAGTGGTAGAATTATCCTGGGGGAGAAACAAGGGGTTGTTCCATGTTTTATTTGGGCTTATGTGGATGGAAAAAGATGGAATAATTTTCTCTATAGATTTTGTTTAGGATCTCAGATCTAAAGTTGCTTCAACTAACTAGTGTATGATAGAGATAAGATCTTTTGATGATATCCTCAACTGAGATAGGTAAAGAACGAGTTACGAATGATTATTTTGTGATAATTTATTCCTAGAATGATTGTTGACATGAGATTTTACATCTATCCAAAGGGAGCTACATCGACCTCAAGGCATGATGAGGAAAAAATAAATTCAAGGAAGGAGAAACAAGTGTGTGAGCTTAAATGATGAGTTTGGTTGATATTTCCAACCAAGAAGGGGTTCTAATAAGTTGATGAAGATTAATACCATGTGTTACAAGTATGTAATTTTTCATTAATGTAAAAAGGGGAGAAGAACTAGGTGGTTTTCCATCAATGATAAAGGGGGAAATTAATGACATGTGAGTGATTTAGTGTTGTCATTGATGAGAAATGTATATAATATTTAATGGTAAATGTGTATGACGTCAAAAGGATTCTTGGAATGATGTATACATGGGAAATAAAGTTGTAACATGATGGAAAGGATGAAGACAAGTGAGAATGACTTGGCTTAGTAGGCCTAATCGGGAGATCTAACTAGTCGAGGTGATAGAACATGGAGAAAAAAATCACATGGTGGCTTGAGGAGAATGATATAAGTCGAAGACCATGAGTAGAGTGTTTAGAAGCCCTCATACAGGTTATGAGGCTGGTTACAAGGTGAAAGCATGGTTTTTAGGTATTCATCTAGACCTAATATAGGTGCATATGCAGAGTGAATGGGAATCGTAAGTATGTTTAGGAAATAATATGTTTGATACAAACGGTCCCTTGAAGAACAAAGTGATTGTTAAGGTTATTCATGAGGCAGAATAATAAGCAGAAACAAAAATGTAATGCTGTGAATGAGTCCTCTCTACTGGGTATACATTATGTTTCCAAGACCACAACACTTGAACGATAGATTTATCACATGGCAGGTAAGATAATATACCTTCATGTTATTGTCTCAAGGATACCCACATGTTGTTAGCAGTAGGTTGCAAGGCTCGGCTTCTGTTTGGTCAGCAGGGAACATGTTGGAACTTTTCTTCTTCTGAACAAACCAATGCAATTGTTCAAAAACATGTTGATAAAAACATATACAGGTCATCAGCCCAGAATACAGTTGAGCTTAGCGAGACATCACGGGCGCCGGAGCGCATCGGCATCGCAGTGGTTCCGAAAAGTTATTATCCTGAGGCCAGCCACAACAGCAGAGAGAAAAATGCATATAAGTTGGTATTTACTTAGTCATCCATATGCAAAAAATTAAACAGCTGCACAACCGTGAATACAAAGACTTATCCTCCCACTGTTGAGCTGTATATGATAACGCCGTGCAGAAGAGCGTTATATAGCAATCCCGGCAGGCGGAAGCCTAAAAAGATATGAATCGACTATCGAAGATGTTTAGTAAAGCATCATTTATGGGTAAAGGCAAAGCGGCAATTCATCATCGCATTGAACCACATGAGCAATGAAAAACCATGTTGTTGTGGTTCAATATAGTTAGAATGTTGTCAATCGCATACAGGTGATTACAGGTAATTAATTGTTTCGCGGCAAACCATATAGTAACAACCGTGGTAGCATGGTTATCGCGCTTTGTCAAACACGGATGTAAAAGAGCAATAATTTTCTATGAGATTTGTTAGGAATTTATCAAAAGCTGTTTAACGGGAAAAAAAGATGAGGCGATCTTTGATGATAATCCTCAACTGCAAGCAGATAAAGTGACCAAAGCACACAAATGATTATTTCTGTGATATCATTCCTGCATTAGACTGTTTGTATAGCTGATCTACACTTATCCATAGAGCGTTCATCATCTCGCACTACAGATAGTTAACGCATACAAGTAGAAATGCAAGCAGTATTGAAGCTTGGCTGGAGTTTAATTATCAACCAAGAGCAGGGAATGAAGAAGACACGAAATAGAGTAAATATCACGTGGTTGTGCGATGCAATTTTCATTGAATAAGCGGCGGAGGAAGAACGAGTAATTTCAACGCAATATGGTGTAAATAATGAGCACGAAGATTTGAAAGCCGTTGGCTGATGAGAAATGCAGGCATATTACACAAACAAGATGCCATGATCTTGAACATGCGGCAGACGGAAAAGAAGTTGCATATATGAAAGATGAAGATGTTAGGAATGATTTGTTTGAGTTAACTGCAGATCGAATGAACAGCGACAAAGCAGAGAAAACCATATTGCGGTTTGACAAAGACTTATTATAATCCCGTGACCATTGAGTTTTCGTGGCATTTTGGCTCCGAAATGCAGCATTGCCAAAGCAATTGTATTTGTATCACTATCCACATAGGGTCGGCAAAATGAGAACGTTTGGGAGTTCGGAAGGCAATCCCTGCAGAGGGCAAAAGATGGATGCATTGCTCAGCGCAAGAAAAGGTTCTGCGATGAGAATATGATAGCGTCATGAATCAGAGCAAAACAATTGTTTAATTTAAAGCGAATCGAATAACAATGGAATGGTAATATGCCAATGTGATGTGCAAAATATGAAACAGCATATCAGAGAGAATGGAAGCATTTATGAAACATAAATCACTGCAGGTGGTTCAAGGTTGTCAGCACGTTCATATTAGTGTATGAAAAACCGTGCGACGATGATTATATGTTGTGGACAAAATATGCTGTAGGTGACATGTAAAGCAGAGGCTGCACAAAACTTCCGTTAAAATTTCAAGGTTTCAGTGTCAAAGTGTTGAATGAAAAGTGAAAATGATGCTTATCGTAGTCCAAACAATCATCGCCTCAGGTGAATTTTTAATATAGTTGTCATAAGAACACACAGCACAGAAGACGCAATTATATGCAGAGTTCAGTAGCTTTATAATGAATAGTGAAAACATTGATCTTGCTTGTTTATGGAACAAAACACAAGCATGGCAAACTTCTCCTGTTCTCAGAAGTATGGAAATGAACTAATTTCTTCTTCTGCACTAAACACTTAAAGCTTAATTATGTTTCATGACGTAGAGTATTCTCAGGGAATGCACCATGTGTGTATTTACTGTCATATTATAAAGTAAACAAAATTTGTTATGTCTACAGAAGATTTATATATGAATGTATAAAGGTGCTCATAATAAGGTCCAAACATTACTGAGGAAAGATTTGTTATATTCTGCACGGCAAAGGTCGCAACTTCTTAGGCCGAGTTTATATTTCATGAGAAGAAACAAACCCACGATCACCACTTAACGTAAAGGCAAAGATCCACATATTACTTAGAGTTTACTGCAAGGCTTATCAAATAGCGGTGACATAAAATTGAATGATTTCAACACAGGCGTTGTTCACAGACCAATGTTAGGCGGCTTATTTCAACAAATGGTCAACCATTAGCCGTCTATGAAAAGGTCCAGGATCAGGCTTGAAATTTACATCCACAGCTGATAACCCCCATAATGGTTATTCATTATTGAGAGATGTCTTCTACATGGTTCTTACATATTTTTTGGGCTGCTCGGCAAAATAGCACCTGTGCAAATATCATCTGATGCGAAGACAAGATGCCCTGAAAGAAAACCAGCTGATAATCCTGCAACGTTGTTTGTTTACTTATGATACCTTGAACATAAATGTGACTTATTATTTATGAATGACGCGTTTTTTTCTGATAATGTTAGCGAGATCCAAATGCATGCGTTTCTGAAGAATGATCAACCACAGTGCAAGATTGTTTCCGCGATACAAAGTCACGAGACCTGTGTCCATTCAATGCGAATATCATGACTTGAAATCATTATGGTGGTTGATAATATCACAATTCATTTACCAAAGAACTCAGAACTTAAAAATAGAGATTCGAACCAAGGTTTAAATATCATATTGAAGCATAATGTAATCATGACGTTTGAGCTGATGCAAAATGCAGAACCCAGCCTGCAAAGAGAGTGGAAAATGCACTTGTCCTCAACTCATAGGAACTGCTGTAAGGAGAGATAGAAGAAATATATTAATAGAGTTATGCTCCCTTCTGTGAAAGTTGCATGAATTAACCCTATATGAGTCTACAATCATGCTTGTAAGACTCATTTATATGATAAACCAAGAGGCTGAATATCACCAATGAAGGTCAGAGTGGCTTTTTGTAGGATTTTCTGCATGCATTCTGTGGTTTATAATATATGATGCAGGTGAGCACTTGAAGGTCATGTAACAACCTTTTGTAACAGAACTTCATGGATTACATGTAATATGACAAAGGAATGCATTTATAATGTAAGATAAAATGAGTGGTCATGAATCATTGCAACTCGCAAATTGTCTATCAGTGGCGAATATTGTTGTTTTTACAAGTGAAGAAAGTAGAGAGGGTTTTTTAATTATTCATGATTTATGAATTGTTATGAAAACCATGAAAGGTCATTTGACCACGACCTGACGAGAACAAACATGACTTGAAGGTTATTATTGATGCGAAACCTGTGGCAAACAGAATACAATAAAAGAAAATTAATACAAGCGTGGTTAATCTTATGGCAGAACCCTTGAGGGACAGAAAACCCTGAAGCAAGACAGTTAGTATGGAATGAAATGACAAAAAGTCTTTGTGACCAATCAGGAAAATTCGTGAATATTTTATAAAATACGGCGCTGAGATTCACAGGTGAATGTATCCTTAGTGGATGAGGGAAAAGTGGCAAAGAAAATCAGCTTCCACGCTCACGAATGTAAAGAATCAGCAATGAGCCGTGGAATTCGCACTTACTTTTAGCGAGAGGAGCGAAGCGAGGACTGGTCACATATCGCAATTGTTTAGACGCAACCGTGAGGTGAAATGACAAACTTGGAGAAATATAAGTTGGGAGTAAACAAAAGCAAGAGATAGTTTCACAACAGAGGATGTAAACATTAGTGCTGACTGAATTGAGTGGAACAGGTTCCTACCAAAAAGAAGAGTTGCAAAATAATGGTGCTTGACAATTGTTTGAGCACGCTGTTGTTGGATGGCGCTTGTTTGACACGCTGCCTGAAGCATCCAAAAATACCGCACAACCAAGATATATGAAAGAAATGAATGCACATGGGGAAGTCACAATCAAAACAAATCAGCAAAGAAAGAGTATTGAGAGGGAAAATGCTTGGTATCGTAGTCCATAATAGCAAAGAAAGCGGTCATGGCTGAAGGCATGAACACAAAGAAAAATTAACATGATTTTTAGAAAATCTGTTTGAATAGGTTATCTGGTCCCCAATATCCCCATTTTATCTTTTGAACTATCTCTTAACCTCACATCGTGTTTTGGATGTCTTTGTGAAAGTTGATCCAAAATTGAAAATCATTTACAACCTAGTTTTGAACAATGGTTAGCATTGTGGGAAGTATAATTTTTTTAAAACTCATTTTTTAATCTTTTTCTTCAAGACATGTCATCATTTTTGCCAGTCCTCATTGTCATACCTTAAAAACCCTATTTTCTACTATAGATGTTACCTAAAATTTCCCATAGCAACCATATCCATCAAGCATACCTTCAACCATGCCTTGTCACACTTGTCCTTGACATATTTTCAAGACCTCCATACATTCTTGTAGAGATAACCAATCTTCTATACTTCTTTACACGATACGCATAACAAATAACAACATTTCAACAACATACAATACATTATCATCATGTTGAAAACCATTCAGAGATATTCACACAAAACAAACATCCTTTTAAATAATATAAAACCATTACAGCGTAATAATAATATGTCGATTGATATTTGACTGCACCTTTATGGCCTTTCACAAATTTCAAGATATTTATTCTTATAGAACACTTTAAGCAACCTTGTAACATAATGACCTTTTAAGCCATCTCAATGATTGTCAATTTTCTCAATACTTTACCTTCTTAACAAAATGAGACACTTGAAACTTTTTCTTTGATATCTATACAACCTTCTTAAACAAGCTACCACACACACAAACCTAGTAATATATTTCTCAACTTTGTTCCTCGACAAACCTTATTACTGATATCGGTTTGATTCATTTGCAAAAATGAATCACCATACTCTATATGAATCATCATGACTAATCAAGAAAATAAGAATCACACCTTATTTCTAGCTGATATGTACTAGTATATGTATCAAACACCACTTGATATGTTTATGATCCCACATAGTCCATACCACTATCATATTTCATACTTCAAGAATTTTATCTTTGTGTACATGGCTATGACTCTCTTCAACCCCTTTCAAACCTGTAGTTTCTCCCCCTCAGATCATAAACAAAGTATATTCAAGAAACATATGATCTCCTTTGAAATCCAACAATTAGCACATGTTTAACATTACGATCATACAAACTTCTTAACAATATAAGACCTTAGGATCAACATTGAAAAGTTTTAACTAGACCATGGACTCCCACAATATTTTATGACACTACTTCACTCCTAAATATGCAAACACTAGAGCACTTGAATTGAAAGACTAACTAAGAATAGACCAAAAAAACTTTGTTAGGAATTCCAGAACCGGGAGGGGGTGAATCGGTGCACTAAAACTTTTTGCAACAATATCAATTCCTTCACCTAGTTATACTCAATAAATTTGGATTATGATGAAGCACAACCATTCAACCATCAGATAAAGAGAACAAAAATACATGAACACATGAGGAGACAAGATTTAATGTGGGAAACCCATCAAGGGATAAAAAACCCACTGAAATCAGAGAACTAACTTGGAAAATTTGTCCTATAGAGTTACAATGATTTCAAGTTGAGCTACAACTCAAATTTTTAGGCAAAAACCCAATATTACACTCAAGATACAACCTAATATTTTAACAAGCTTCAACATGTATGGAAGTTGCCACTCCCATTCTGATTTAGTCAATTATCCATGACCTTTAGCAAGCAATAACTTGCAAGGAAGCTACAACTCCCTCCTGCTAAGAAACCACTTAGACTTATACACAAATTTTGATCACTTCAAGTTTTTTTCTTCACACAACTAATTGTGACCTCTAAATCATGTCATTTTCTTTCTCATTTCACCTTCTCTTCATCCTCTTATCAGCTTCACAAACCTTTTCATTCAAGGCTTCTATCCACACAAATCTAGTCAAGCTACTTTCTTTGTTTTCACACTTTCATATCCACCTTGTGGTATATGTTGTCCACCTATAAGTAACATAAAATTCAGGCCCTCTTATCTGCTATCACACTCATATATTTGATGCAAAATATGCCCCTCTCACATACACATCTCATACATGCTCATCTCACTCTTTGCAAATTCTTCTCAAAGAATCCTCTTTGCACATATATGCACCTTGTATATTATCTTCATATACGTGAAATAAATTTAAGAGAGTTATTAAATCACTATCCCAATAATCTTGAAGGATTAAACACTCTCTTTTCATATGCACACTTATTCAATCTTCAATTTGTGTCAAAACAATGAGTTCAAATCAGCTCTTCATGCTCCTAAATACATCATTGGAATCCATGTACAAAATATACAAAAATTATCTTGCATAACTCACAAAATCACTCTCAAGAAAGCATGAATGAATAATACACTTCTTCATGTGCTCTCCACATTCTTCCACACAAAAAAATGTTTTACAAAACGATACCAAAGGAGGAATAAAAGACTATTTTGAAACTGTCAAATGTTGATGATTATTTTAGTTACTTATGTTTCTTGTTTGGACCTACCAAGATGATTGTATGGTTTTAGGAAGAACTCTTACACTTCCTGATCCTCTTAACATCTAAAACTAACCTCTTACAACCTACAAAACCATCTCGACTTGCTGCAACTTCAGTTTGTAATTGTCAAGTCATATTTTTGTCTTCTAGTGGAGCATGTTTATTTTTGTCTTCTAGTGACCTTTGACCCTATACACAAAGTCTCACACATGTGGGTACATTATTATATCTTTATCCATGTTTTAAGACACCTTACCAAGTCCCATAGCATGCCATTTTGACCTCATTCCACACTTGAGCTCATTCAAGCACCTTATATGCAAAGAATATTCTTTTAGGCATTACTTGGTTTTGAGCTTGAAGAAGACTTACCTTATTACTTCACATTGAGCTAGATAATTTTCATGATATGGAGAAAAAAATTTCACTTTTACTTTAGGATTCATCACCATGAGCATGGAGACCATGATTGACATCCAAGACCTCAAAATTGTTCATTTGGTCTACACACTTTCCTTAAGGAGCTAGTTTCAACTCAGAGAGTTAGAGCACTTAAGAATTATTCATCTTACCATGTCATGAGTTTGAGAACACCATATTAGACCTGTGTCACTTATATAAACTCATTCAAGGCTTTAGTTCATGTGTTTTTATCAAGAAAAACTTGTTCTTGCAAACTTGATTTTAGGCCTATTTGACCCTTGGTGGTAGGAAAGAGAAATGCAACCATATTTCAAATTTTTCTCACACAACCTACCCATACCTCTTCATGTTCATTTAGTAGACACCACAATATTTCTAGAGTTTTGGATTTTTCTTCAAGAAGCCTTCATACCATACATGTACTTGCATTTTTCTCTAAAACCACTATTTTGTTCTACTATACAATCACATGTGCAAACTCAAAATGCCACTAAAATGTTCTTTAGGGAGTACTCTACACATCCAAGTATGTTTCATGACATTTATAAATGGTTAGAAGGTAAAAAATTCATTTTTCCCTTACCGCTCTAGAATGAGTGTTTGAAAGGTTTCAACTGGCTTAGAAAAATGGCTATAACTTTTATATACTTAACGAAATAACTTAAGACCTATTGAATCATTTTTTAATCCCAATTTAATACAAAAAAATATTTTATGATTTATCTTAACACGTCAAAATGTTTTATAGCAGATGCTAAGAAGTTAGGGTGCCTAGAATGCATTTTCCAAAAACCAATTTTGGTAAAACTTGCATAACTTTTGCAAAACACCTCCTTATAACTTGAAATTTTGACCAAACCTTTTAAAATCTCCCTCCATGCATTAAAATTTAAAAAAAAAAACCATATTTTTCTCCAAAATTATCTACCCCATCTCATTTGTGTAGCTCTAGTTCTCTTTCCCTGAAGGGTGTAAAACGCCAACCTGGGTAAGTGCTTAATTTTCCTCCTCAGACCTTGGTGAATGCCCTGCACACCTCATATATCATCATATTATGCTCCTCCAATGCTTGGTTTTCATTCTCATTCCTAGGTTCAACCATCTCACTTGTCTACTGACCTTAAATGCACTGAAATGACCCAAAATGGATATCTTCATGCCATGTATGCCCGAGTCTTGACCTGATACTTATTTCACATGCTCAATTCTAGATCAAATTAATCCAAAAATGGTCTTCCTACTTTGGCTTGGCTCACTTGTCATGTTTCCATACCTTCCTGCTTGATTTGGAGCTAGGATTAGGCCCGGAGATACCTAAAACCTCATGAAATGACCATGGAAACTTGTTACATACTTGTTAACACCTCATACACATGTGATTGACCATGTTTGACCTTTGGAAGACTCCATATAACCTTGGAAAGACTCACCACACACTTGACTCACTTGACCATGCACCTGAATCTTGCTTGCACACCATGACATCATGATTGGACATGACTTGACACCTCATGGAACCACTTGGACATTGGGAACACTTTGAAATCAATGTAAAACTTGACATCAATGAAAAACTAATGACTCATTTCTCAACAACCTTGGGTTTAACCTTTGACCAAACCTCTTCATGAATGATTAACCAACTTGACTTTACTTGTTTTTCAGACCTAGTGGAAGACATCACACATCTCAAGGAGATAGAATAGGTAATCTCTAAACGAATACACTCAAATATACCACAATTCCTCTTTTAACTTGAAATCATAACATGACCTTACAAATCATTATAATCATACCAGAATTTTTAACCAAAACTCTATGTGATTTAACAAATATAGATATTTGTCAAACCTTAATTTGTAGAGTCACAACGCAATGATATATCAATAAAGTATATATCTTACCTAACAATAAGCTAGAAAAAATATGAAACCATAAGTGTAATAGAAGGGATAAAGTACTTAGTTTATTTCACTATTTGTCACATGTGTGTCTCACTATGCTTATAGAATTCACCTAAAACACGAAAAGAGAAAGAGCACTGCTTAAACCCCAAAACACATCAAATCCTAAAAATAAAAGATGAAAATGGGGAGTTAGAATGACCTCAACAAATCATGTGGAGTGAACTTACAATCCGGGTGCTACACTACATTTTAGACTCCATGTAGTTATGTGTGTGTGTGTAGAATCATGCCCTAGGTGGATCTTATGATATATATACTTGATAACGAACAATAGCTAGATGTAGTAATGTAAGTAGATGTGTGGGTGTCAAAATTAAATTCCCCTCCTATGAAGTGTATGTAGAAGAATACATTCCCTTATCCCTTGAATGAATGTAGATGGATGCTTTGATGCTCTTGAAATGCCTTTGGATGCAACCTTAGGTGATAGTAATATATGCTTAAAGCTTGGTCCTTTATTATGGTCACATAGCTTTGTATTTACATGATCCCCTTGATTTAATTTTGTAATTAACCACTAAAAGGCCAACACATAAGGAATAAATATTCCCACCACTAGAAAAGACCCAAAAGATATGAGCAAGATATAAAGAGGTTGGGGGAACCCGAGGGGAAGAGGACATCCTGGGCATTGTCGTCTTGGCTTAGAAAATTTGAAGTATCAAAATTCATTTTGGGAAATAGGGTGTGTAAGACCAAGAAGGAAACCAAAAAGAAAGCAAAGATGCTAAAAACAATGGTCAATTAGTACTTTTCTTGCTTAGGAATCTTATGAATAGTGGTATGTGATCAAGACCTATAAATATACCCAAGTGTGATTTAGTTTCTACATTTCCCCACTTTATGTTGTTGAGTGAATGCTCGATAACATAAAGTAGATAAGAGATACATACATGATAACTATGTAGATTGATGGTGAAAAGCATGCCGAAGAGACAACAAAAATGTGAATTCAATAATATGAAGCGTGGAAGCTAGAGAATAGAAATTGCCCCTAGGGGTTACATTGTATGTGTATTTGTCACATTGTACTGTTCTCATTTTTGCTAGATGTGTTTGATGATGTGAATGTTGCTTCCCATAAGGAAGAACCTACAAAGAGAAGAAAAAAGAGTAGTCAAATATGTGTATATGTAAAATTCGATCCAAATATGTAAAAATGTGAAAAAGTAGTAAAAGGAACATGTGCACCTGATCCGTGATGAGTGAAAAGGATAGAAAGTGTCCTATATTATTGTAGAAGGGAAATTTTTTTAGATGATCTCACACCAAGTGTGATTTTTTAGGAGATTGCATGCCACAATAGAAGAAGTGTAGGGAGAAAGGTCTAGTTTTATTCTCCATCCTTTGACTGCTTCCCAACAATTTATACACCACTATAGATGGTGTGATCCTGATTTGTTCAAGTTTAATCCATTTTGATCCAACAAGAAATAGAAAAAGGAAATAACATACATGCTAATTGCTAGAGGATTGTGCATGTTCGTGAAAACCATTGTGTATTTTTTGTAAATTGTGTCAATATGAGAAAATAATTGTAACTTCCCTAGGTCATCGGTTCCCAGGAAGGGTCAAGAGCACCTAGTCCTTCATGTCTGTATTTGGGCGATGGCGTCTATGTTTTGCTGAGGACCCAAGTCAAATTTTAGGTCATTTCTGTAATTGAAGATTGTATTTTTGTTGTGTTATTACTATATTGTGCATGTCTGAATTGTGATTGTGTACTTTGAATGGGGTGATTGATTCACCCAATGTATGCCCCCCTCATTTTGGGTGCATACAACGTCACTAGGAGGATGTGGCCCAAAGGAGGACCAGACATTGAAACGGATATCGGTGTTCAGTAGGGGGAGGAATGTACTTGGTAGAAACCAAGGCACACAAAAAAAAAGTGGCTAGGAAACATGTGTTAGTACAAACAAGACAAATACACATATAGAATACAATGTATAATATAACAACCAAGAAGATAATGTAGACCGTGAAAAGTAGGTTTCAAACATGGTACATTGATCACAATTTTGTAAGATAATCAGGGCCAAAGCAGTCAAAAGCATGCAATGTACACACAAGACAAAGGGCATATCCTGTAAACAATGATATATAATGGAAAACAATGGAAAATAGTAGCAAACAATGTAAAGACAACCATGGTGATAAATAGTTCCGCAAGAAAATGTTGCACATAAAGCACCCATTAACATGTTAGAAAGATAAAAAGGATGCTAAAGCATGTATGATCTAATATAAAGTAGTGTGCTAGTAAAAATAGTAAAAATAAACATAACACATGTAATCTTGTAAGAGGTACTTGGTAAGAGGTACTAAAGTGTGCCACTACGGACGGTAAGAGGTATTTTGCTAAACATCCGTGATGCGTGTAAAAATATGTGTAAATTTTGCATTCACAACTAGAAGGAAAGTGAGCACACATGTGTATATGATAAAGATAATGGCATACAAAATATTTTTTTAACATAGTGATTAATATGTACATGTAACAAGTATAAGAAATCAATAATATGTGCAACCAAGATATGTAGTATGTTGTGAGTGCGTGGAATGGAATGGAATGCAAAATGAATGTGATAGGAGCACCATTCCCCCAAGCGGATGTGAATGAGTATGAGTAAAATGAGGTTCATTTATAAATTCCCCCTTGGTAGTTGATAATGAACCATAGAACAAGATTACATCATCGGGAAATGGTTTGAATTGTGCACTAGAAAGATATGATTGATAAAGCATAGAGAGAGTGAGTGAGTGTTGTGAGGTTCATTTCAGATTTATACCCTTCAAAAATCAACTATGAATCATGGAACTAGAGTGCTTCATAGGGTAATGATGATAGAAGTGTATCGAGATGTGTAAGATGTGTGTGAAATACTATATGTGAAACATGAAGTGAAATAGTAGAAATGCAAGACACCTGAAAATGCTATAAGGGAGAATAATATATGTGATGCCCCCCAAGTTCCTTATGTGTAGAACAATCAAGTAACATCCTCTAAAAGATAATTTTTGTCATGGTAAAAACCGAATGGAGATGCATCGATACTTGGTAAGTAATAATATGTGGTTAATCATGCAAAGAGCCATTGTGGCATAGATTATATATTCTCATTGCATATTATTTTTTTCGGTGAAATGTGGTAATGGACATCCATGTGCATACCAATGAGTAATATTTTTTGAGTAACCGAGAAGTGAATAAATTCAAATAAAAATGTGGTTGAAAGGGTTGAGGTTATAATTAATGAAATGTTTATATGATCAAGATCTAAAGTACCATAAAATTAATCAAGCTAAGATTGCCCTAGGATAATTGGTGAAATGCATGGAGTGCATGCAATAAAGACAGGTAGATGAAATACTTGAATGCTATAAGTAAAAATAATGAAAATGTATCCATGATATAAATGAAGATCATGTGATGGAGGTATGAGATCATCCAACATGAATCCTAGCTGAGCCAAGCCATCATGTGTGCAAATAGTGTTAGAGAAAGTGGGGTTGAATGAAATGTGTGGCCAATAAGCATTATTCATAAAAAGGGTGCATGTGAAAGGAGGTATTGTAGATGTAGGTTGCTCATGAGGAGACAATGAATGTGGTATGACGGCCGATGGATGAACAGGACCCCCGATAAATCACCATAGCATTAGTATAATGAGGGGGTGATACTAAAGTGGATGGAACAACGTCTAATGCACAAATGGTTCCTTCGAGTTGAGGTAATTTGTTCGGATAATCAGTGGGTCATGGATCAGTTTCATGATGGATAGTAGCATAATTCAAAACAAGTAATGCAATATCTAGGTTATAATCTTTGGAAAGGGGTGGTATTAGTTTGAACCTGAATACTCAAAGCCCTCATGTAATAATTTTATGCATTGGTGAATGTAGAAGGTACCGCTTTACATTTTATGAAGTTGTGGTCTATCATGTAAGAAATTATGTGAAATGGGGGAATCAATAACAAAGAATACAATAAGAAAAGTTTTTGGCCCAATTATGATAGGAAAAATAATAGTGCAAGACATGGATGCATAGTAGAATCATATTCTGGAGAGAAATAGATATTGGGTTAATATTAGCTATGGAAAGGCCTATATTTTGAATGAATGATAAAGGAAAAAGATTGAGTTCAAATCCATTGTTGACTAAAGTTTTCTTAACACCCAAGTTATGGATGCATACTCGTATATAGAGAGGATGGTCATTGTCGTAAATAGAAAGAGTGTCAGCTACATTGACGGAAAATTAAGATGATGAGAAAATGCATCCACAAATGTAAGATAAACTATGTTTGGATCATTAATAGAAGGGAGTGCGAGTAGTATCCAAGACAAGTAATAATTTTATCTTGATAATCGAGGATATGCTAGAAAGAAATCATGGATGGATATATCCATGATGAGAGGATCCAAAAAATAAAATAAGTGATGAAAGGAAGACCAACAAGGCTTCGACTAAGACGGTTTCACAAAATGATTTAACAAATATAAATATTTGTGAAACCTTAATTTGTAGAGTCATAATGCAATGATATAGTAATAAAGGAAAGATCGACCTAAGTAATAAGATCGAAAAATATGGAACCTTAGGTGCAAGAGAAGGGATAAAGTACTTCGCTGATTTTGTAATTAATCATGGATCGTGTGAGCTGGAAAACTAATAAACAGGATGAGGAAGTTGTTATTCTTGTGCCCAAAATTTTTTTGTTTATCGATCTTCCTAGAATGTGGCGCCCGGAATCGGGTCTAGGGTGCCTAGGTGTCGATACCTTCACAGGGCACATATGACTGCACAAATGGCCGGAAAGTGATTTCTTTTGTGTCACTTCTTTGTTGTTTCCCTTCGTTATTGTCACTGTGTGTCGCACTATGCCCACAGAATTCACCTAAAACCTAAGAAGAGAAAGAGCACTTGTAAAACCGAAAACACATCAAATACTAAAAATAAAAATATACAAATGTGGATTTGGACTGACCCCGTCGGTCACCCAACTGAGTGAACTTATTATCGGAGGGCACTGCACTACATTTCAGACTCCATGTAGTTTTGTATGTGTGTGTAGAATCATGCCCTAGGTGGCTCTTGTGCAAGATGCACTTGATAATGATCAATAACTAGATTTAGAAATGTAAGTAGATGTGTGGATGTCAAAATGAACTTCCCCTCCTATGAAGTGTATGTAGAAGAATGCAGTCCCTTGTCCCTTGAATGAAGCTAGATGGATGCTTTGATGTTCTTAAAATTCCTTTGGATGCAACCTTAGGTGATAGTAATAGATGCTTAGAGCTTGGTCCTTTATTATGGTCACATATATTTGTATTTATATGATTCCCTTATTTGAATTTTTAATTAACCACTAAAATGTCGATCCATAAGGAAACACGATTCCCAATGGATAGAAAATACCAAAAAGATGTAATAAAAATACAAAGAGGTTGGGAATCCAGAGGGGACAAGGGCGCCTGGGCACTAGCATCTTGGTTGGTTGTTAGTGTCCGACTAGAAAAAGCTGAAGTGTTGAAATTCAGACTAGACAATAGGGTGTGTAAGACCAAGAAGGAAACCAGAAAGAAAGCAAAGAGGCCAAAGATAGTGGTCAATTAGTACTTTTCTCACTTAGGAATAATATGAATAGTGGTATGTGATCAGGACCTAGAAATATACCCAAGTTTTTGATTTAGTGTCTACATTATGATAATGACTTGTGAGATTCAAAAGGGCAACCTTTTGAGTATTTCATGATCACCTATCGAATAAAATAGAATATTTTATAGCTATGACAAACCTACCTTTAACTCAGAGCATATAGATCGTATAAAGACCTTTATAATGCACATATCCATGTTTTTAGGATAATTACATAATATTTCATGAATGATCAACATGAATTCACACTCGGACCAAAAATAGACTTCTTATGAATTACATGGAGAAAGACAAAAACACGACCTACCTTAAGAACCTTCATAAGCGGAGACACATACCGAGAATTGGAAACACTTTGAACTTTCACCCAAGAGTAGTACAGAATTTCAACATGATGATGCACCTATATTGCTTCTCATAAAATGAGGAATAACTCCATGAATCTTAATGGAGTCCCCAATATATCTAAGAATCTCTAGAACACCAGAACTCTAGAGATTCTCAAATCTCCATCTTCCTTTTATCCATTTTGTTTTCAATCTTTAGAACCCTCTTACTCTTCATAGGATCACTTGGCTTGAGACCCACTTTGACTAAATTCTCCTCTTTCTTTTCTTTATTTGTTTGGTTTATCCTTAAATCCTTCATGACTGACTCTTTTGACTAAAAACCTAATAAGAACATATGATTCTCTTCTAGATTAGCTTCAATAAAATAAAATATACCTTATTGGTTTGATGATTGACTTGAATTGAGCTTGACATCCTTCTTCTCCATCTTGTTTGTAATGTCCGTATTCTTTGCTCCAACAAGTATTCATGTCTTTTACTTCATTCTCTTTGAATTTTTTTCCATGGATGATTGTTCTGATTCTTCCTTAGTTGTCTCTATAGGATCAGACTTAACATATGTTTTTTTCTCTTGTAAATGTTCACCTTCACCCTACAATACCTTACAATATGGCCAAAAATGATACACTTGAAACAAGTAATGTGAGTTTCTTAACTTCATTCCTCCAACTTGGCCTAGAAGACTCTTGATGAAAAAACCTGGCAATATGACCCATCTCATGACAATTAAAACATGTAACATCTCTTTAATTGATATGAGTAATCATTTCTACCATTTCTCCATGGAAATGCATTCTTCCTCCTACATATCCTAGCTCTATGACAAAATATATTGCATGAGTAACACACACCATTGAACTTGTGAACTTCATTGAATTTGGTTGTATTATGATGTTCCTTTGAGTCCCTTTATCCTCCAAGGCTCCAGTAGGTCCTTGAATTTATTTTGCATGCTATAACTCTATTTGTAGCTTAGCACATTCTTCCTCTTTGGATCTGTCGTGATCTCGCTCAACATGATCTTCAAGTTGTTCGTCGATTTCTTCAAATTCCTTTGCATCCTGGATTAATTTCTCTTCAAGAAGACTGAGCTGTTCTTTTTATTCCATGTTTGATGGCATCAAGTCCATATTCTTATTCTTTTGAAGCTTTAGTTCTTCTAGGCAATTTTCAATTTCCACTTTGAAGTTAATTTCTTCTTCACCATCATATGAATCATCTATATTAATATGATTCTTGCCTTTTTATAACTGTAACCATATTCCATAGACATGAGTAATATGTTAAAATTGATCAAATCATCTCCACCTTTAGGGAAACATACTTGAGAATATGCATTAAGACATGCTTCATCATCTTCATTAGGTTTTTCATCAGCAATAGTTGGAACTATGGAGAATAAATAGTATACCTCAAGGAATGATAGCCACATGTATATAAACAATGATTTAAAACATGTTCTCACTCGACCAAAGGAGTTACACCATCCTAAACTAGACTTGTTGGCATGCTTGTGCTTCAAGGATATCCTCAAAGTTTTCTAACTTGCTTCACAAGGACCTTGTTGTGATACCAATTATTAGAAGTATAATGGACTAAGAGGGGGTGAATCAGTCCTTCAAAACATTTACTTCATTTAACTTAGCTTGCATACATAATATCAAATATCCATTAAACAATCATTAGCAATTGTGTGCTTATTAACCATTGAACAATCATACACAAGAACAAGATACCAAAGAGAACACAAGAACAACAAATTTAAGTAGGAAACCCTTGAGGGAAGAAAACCCACCGAACCTATACTTTTATTAATCAAAACAAAGTAATCTCATGAATATCATACATCACAAGATATTTGATGTAGTGAATCACCCACTTCACAAGGAACACTAACCCCTAATTTAGTAGGACTCCCATCCTACAAGGAGAACTAACCCCTAATTTATTATAACACCCACTATATAAGGAGGCTACCAACCCCTAAGATGATCAAGAACCCACTCAACCACCTTATGATGATGATCACATAGATTTTTTTCTTCCACAACTGATGTTAATCCAAATTCAACTCCTCTCTCCTCAAACCCTTCTTAAAACAAGCTCTCTCCTTGTTTTCTTCAAAATTTCCTTCTATTTTTGATTGGGTATATTTACTCTTGCATACCTACTCTTCAATAGTCCTCATATTTTCACACCTCTCCTTGGCTCTATTCTTGACCCCTCATAGCATCCTCATACTCTCCTCTAGCTCACTCAAGCCCATGTTGATTTAACAAAAATATAATTCATTAAACCATATTACAAAGTAATCGAATGCAAACAATGATGTATAAATGCTAAGATATAATATGACGTAAGAAATAAAGCATAAAAAGTGAAAAACCTAAGAAACAGATGTAGGAAAGATGACATAACTGATTTGTGCTTGATCTTGAAGTGTTCTGAACTGGGAAAAATGTTGAACAGGAGGTGAATTGTATCGTAAATGCTCAAGATAAATTATACAATTTATGGACGGGGTTGAACATGGGCACCTTGACTAGGGTGATGTCGCCCTAGTTCCAGAGACCACTACTGGGTGCCCATGACTATGTAGATGGTCATAATTTAATTTTTACAGTGTCGCATAGGTGTCACAAATATTTGTTCTTGATCACCTTTATGTCGTTCCTTGATCACCGAGGGTACCTGTAATCTGTAAAATAAAAGTTCACATGTAAAACCCACAAAACTACATCAAATCCAAAAATAAAGATGAAATATGGGGAGCCGGACTGACCCCATTAGTCACCGATAGAGTGAACTTACAACAAGCACTACACTACATCTCGGGATCCATGTAGTTCTTGTAAGTGTGTGTAGAAATGGTGCCCTATGATGCCCTTGTGCAAGCGCACTAGATAAAGCAGCTATATTTACTAGAATATGAAAATGTGTGGATGGAATATAATAGACTTCCCATTCCTATGATGTATATGAAAAATATGTAGTTCCTTGTCCCTTGAATGGATGTTAGATGGATTCCTTTAAGTGTTTTAGGTACCTTTTGAATGCAAGCTTAGTTGATAGTAGTAATGCTTAGAGCTTGGTCCCTTATTTTGATCACATGACTATCTATTTATATGATTCCATTTTTGAATTTCGTAATTGACAAGCTGGAAGGCTGACCCATAAGTATAAAATACACTCAAAATATAAAATATACATGTTTTCATGCAAATGTGCAACATGAAAATTTCAATCTTTCAAGCATGACAACTTAGCCAAAAACTACCTTTTTCCCCGAGTCTTCCCAAAACCCTCCTAAGAACTTCCCGGGTGATTTTTCTCTCTATGTCATGTCTATTCTCATTTGAAAAGTGCTCATAATTTTTGTAATGACCTTTCCTATAGGTGTTTTAGGAAAACAAGTTCTCCCAAGTGCAAGTATCTCTTAAGGTAGACTTTTTAATAGACTTAGAAATGATTATTTTTAGCCTTTCTAAAGTAGGTGCACTTCCTTCAAAGAATATTTGAAGACCCAAATTCATCAAGAAGTGGAATATAAGAGCTACTAACATTTTTCAATTGATTTTGGAAAGACTTGAAGGTTTAGGGACAAGTTCAAGCAAAAGTGGGTTTTGAAGGTAAAGGAGCTTGCAGTTCAAAATAGCACCTGAGCTTTGGGAATTGATTTTGGGAGATAATTAATGAGTTGGAGGTAAAAAATATATCATTAGAAATTTATTTCAGTGTTCTAAGTGGTGGTGGTTTCAAATTTTTCACAAGGCACAGGCTTTTCTTCCCACTTGTCTTTTTAGTAGGCATAACTGTAGTCTCGAGAAAAAGGATACTTTTCAGGGTGTTTTAGAAAGAATAAAATCATGAGACAGATCCCATTATTCTCAAAAAAATAAATTAAATCAAATTCATATAAATAAATGCCCAAAAATACCTTTGGATGCTCTTGAAACTTTGTCGTCAAGTCTCTCTCTAAGGGACTTAGCCAAATTCAAGGGTGGACACATGTCACTCCCAGGTTCAAAGCACATTTTATTGCACAACTATCCCATCCCCTTGGGACGAAAAAAATACAACTCCATTTAAGACATCTAGACCATCATATGATCCTGATGAAGCTCAAACATGAAATTTTAGCCCCTTCTCACCTAATCCCATCCCTTCAGGTTGTGCAATCAGATTCTGCCACTTGTCCTCACCAGGTGAGGGTGTTTTTCTTGCACAAATTTTATTGTCCCTCGTGACATTTGGGACACAAAAATGTGCCCAAGCCTATCCCTTTCTTAGGTCCTCCATATGACCCAGTCTCAACCTCGGGTGCTTATTGTTTGATATTTCTCTCTCTTCTGCCAAACAATCACATAGTGACACTTGTCAAGAAGAGGTGAGGGTACATTTTCTTGCACCGATTGTCCCATCCCCTTGGGAAATTTGGGAAAAAAAAATTCATTTCTAAGATGATTAAAAACCAAATTTGTAAAAAATCTAATCTAACTGTCGTGTTACTTTCATCCACATGTGTGCAAGAAAATTGATGTTAGAAGAAAGTTTAGAAACTATAGCCCTCCATTCCTCCATTTTTATTTCATTCCTCCATATTCATTTATGAAACAAACAACTAAGAACTTATTTTTGTCCAGACACCATGCCCATTTTTTTCCAAATTGACTCTATAGCCAAAACCATGAAAACCCCATATCTCACAACCACAGTAATAGGAATTTGATGAAATTTTCACAGTCCCTCTCTTTCCTAGGCACCTTAAAGAAGAAAAAAAGAACCAGAGGTGCCCCTAATTTTTAATGGCATAAAACCCTAGATTTATTACTTATCTCCCACTTTTTAAATTTATTGTCATTCCAGTGGACGGTTCGAGCTAGAATTTTGAGCAAAAAATCGAGCAGATAAACCTATTCCAGAGAACATGATTTTTCTTATCCAAGATATCTCTATGATATCTAAAGATTAGTGACTCCATTAATGGCTTCTATGTAAGCTTCAGTCTTGAAACCCTCACCAAGAAAAATTTCTTTTTTCATTTCCAAGCATTTCAGCGGGAAAAACACGGTGAAATTTGGAGCATGAGATCGATGAAGAGCCGAATCTAAAATAATGTTCCCATCACAAACTATGGTAATTTTTTTCACTTACTAAAAATATCATATTCTATGCCCTTTCACATGCTAAAAATAGTAATTCCCATGAGTTGCAAGTTCGGATCACCGGAATAGTCAAAAAATATGCAAAATGAAAGGCAAGGCAAAAATGACAATTTTTCCCAAAATAGTAGGTCTAGAAAAACAACTTGCTAAAAATATAAATGTATCATAAATGGAAGATGATGGAGTGTTCCAAAAGTTTCATAAGGTCATATTTCATTAAATAGGTGATATGTCCCAAAATAGCAGGTCTCGGTCTTACTTGCTAAAAATAGAAAGTCTCCATTTTGGGTGCAGAAAGTTACAGATGGCTCCATTTTCACTCATCTTTCCGATTTTGGACTCTCCATGGGATTTTTGGATGACCTCATAGCTCAAACAAAGAAATAATAAATTCATAAGGGTCTTGAAAACATCATCTTGAGCTCAAAAGTGTCCAGAAGTAAGGCAAAGCATCACAGGGCACAAAATGTTGATTCATCATCATTTTGGACATCACGAACGGCAATTGTGAAATCCTATGGAATAATATATTTATCCTCACTCTTATTTTCATATCAATAATTCATCATCATGGGTGATGTTGATGTTCATCTCGAGATCACATTGGGAAGTATTGAAATAATGTTTCTAAACACCGATTTGGTGGTCCAGGATGTCTGCGTGCATCATGCAAAAGGAGGAGATTATGATCATCATCAGCATTTCTTTGTCAAAAGTATGCTTCTTCAACAATTTCAATCAATCATTCCCTTCTCCTCTTCTCTCCCTTTCTTCTAATTATTTGTTGTACACAATCATGGTATTTTTTCCTATTCACTTAAGTGACAATATTTGTAAATTGTAAAAGTATTTTCTCAAAATTATAAGAGAAATACTTAATTTGTCTCTTCTAAGAGAAAATGAAAGGTCACAAGTGGAATATAAACATGAAGATTCATGTAGAGGGAGATGAAAGGTCAATTCACAAGGCTATAAATTGGGATGGCTTCTCCATTCCAAAGGATCCTGAAAATTTTAGTTCTAAGGTAGAAATTGTGAATTGTTGTAGATTAATTGATGCTTTGTATTCATCATTACACATGAAATAAAGGCTACATTCTTCCATTTTATTTTCTCATGTTTCCTCTATTCTCTCTTTTATGCACTTTGTAAGCATAGTGATGGAGAAGGAAATTTATATTCTTCGATAGATGAATCTAAGGAACGATGCATCTTTTTATTCATTGGTCCCATTAGATGCTTCATTATTGCTTTCCTCTATATTGAATGTTGAACTACTTTGGTTATTGCATGTGAATTTTTCTTGTGCCTACTCACAGTAATAACCTTCCTTTATCTAATTTCTCTCCTTCACCCTTCATTGTTGTAATATCCTCCCTTGTACCCCATACAAGCACTTTTCCACAAGTTCAAGTGGAATGTTCTTATATGATCCCCGACTGATTTGGCCAACCCACAAAATTTAGATAGGAATAGATTATTTTTCATTTAATAATGGGAGTTGCACCATTAAATGTAGAGGAGAGTAGCCCCATGAACATTGGTGGAAACACCTAATTTTCCATATCAGAATTTTTTCCACCAAAAAGACCCAAAAGAAGTGAGTAAGATAGAAAAGATTCAAGAGCACCCAGAGGGGACATGAGTACTTGAGCGTTGTTTTCCTAGTTGGGCGCTAGTTTTTGAAGTCATAAAAGACAAACAAGTAAAGTTTTGACTGGGCTATAGGGTGTGTAAGATAAAAGAAAAATCAAAAGACAAAAGAAAGAGGCCAAAGATAGTTTCCAATTACTAGTTTTTTTGCTTAGGAATTGTGTAAATGATATAATGCTTTTAGGACCTAGAAATGTACCCAAGTGTGTGATTTTGTGTCTACACATACACACGAATTATGTTTTTTTGGCAACTTGGTCATGCATTGAAAATATCCTTCAACTCATCATATTCATATCAGTAGCATATAAGCATCCTTTATTGATTTCAATCATATTCCTCTTTATTTATGTCCTCACAACCTACCCTCTCATCCTTGCAAAATTCACTTTTAGCCCATAACACCAACGAAAACAAATGAGCTCTCCAAACATGTTTATATACCTCTTTCTTTTCCAAAAATAACTTGGGTAGGTGAACATAGTGTAAAATTAATTTCCACATCATATGAGAATTATAAAAATATCACACAAAGGTCCATGTAGGTCATCATAAACACCCAAAGCCTCCAAGACCACCTTTTGGGACACAACAAGCCTGAAACCCCAAAACAAGCATCTCATCAACAATGGAATATTCTAGAGAAAAAACAAATTCATAAAATAATTGAACACACTTATACATGTTTTCTAAGAACTCATAAACCTCCAGAAAACATGAAATAACTCATAACAATCAACAAGCCTCATGAAGCAACTCAAGAGCATGCATAACCAAGCACCCTCAAAAATGAACTTCAAATAACAGGTCATAACTTGCTCATATCTTATCAAAAACTCAAGTGTGATACATAATTGGAAATATCTTAGAACTAGGATCATGAAAAAATTCAAACCAAGTCATAAAACCACATGTAGCTCCTCCAAAACTACTTTGTACTTAGATCGCTGCTCCGAACTCTCCCAAAACTACCTAAAAACTAGTCCTCATAAGTAGGGCATACTTTGTAATTTATAGGCTCAACCATGATCTTAAATCATCATGGACATGTATTAAAACTCCCATGCTTACATAAATGGTAAATTAGTCAATAGGTCTAATGGGAAACTTTTTCACAAACTGAAACTTTCTAGAAACTTTCCTGTTTGGGTGGGACCCGCATGTTGTAAAAATATATAAATCCCACCTATATATATCTATAGGAGTCCTCTACAAAATATAATCATCACTTTTTTCAAAAAAATCAAAACTAGGTCACTAAAAGTAATTTCCTCCAAGTCACTACTTAACTAGGGTTTTAGGAGGGTTTCAAACTTGTTTACCTTCTTAACGATTATTCATAAAAATGTGATGATAAAAATACCTAATTATTCTTGGAAAATATTCATATATGACCTAATTATCTATACCAAATAACTTAAGTCCTCATGTAAATCATACATTCCATAATGAGCATCAGAAAGTCAACTTTTAGCACAAAAACACACCTTAAAAACCTAGTTTTGGAAAAAACTCAATATATTAAAAATATTCATCACCTAAACCTAAAATTTGACAAAAACATCATGATAACCTCCTATAACTTAATAAAGTATCATCCATACTCAAATATTTCTAAATATTTCTCACCACTAAGACTTACTTGTGTCTTCTAGCCTTGTCTTCACACAACTTGCTTCAAAGGACCTTAAAACACCATCAAACCTTCGAATACTGACCTAAGATGCCTTCGAACTTCATATGTAGTGTTACAACACTCCTACCATGATTTAACTTAACTTCCCTACCCCATATATCACACTTCTATACCATGCACTAGGTTTAGGAATAGTCTTAGAATGACTCGACTCAACCATGACTTCATATGAACTGACCATGAAAACATCTTGCAGACCCTAAGAAACATTTTCAACGTCATACTAACCATGATAGACCTCATACACATATAATACAACATTTTGAGAGCTCACACTAGCTTGACCATGCCTGAAACCATGCCTCGACACCATATCATCTTCACCAAAACTAGACACTACCAATCAACCTTCATGTTTTACCATGAATGACACCTCAACACCCTTTGCCATCAATGACCTTTGACATCAATGACAACCTAAGACACAATGGTAAACATTTTATAGTGATTTTGTGAGAATCCCAATTATATTCACCATTCCTTATCAATAATAATAAATGTTTGTAGTGATTGTATGCTAAATACATTTTATTTCTAATTGATTTTATGCCTTAAGTGTAAAATAGTTAAAAACATAAATTTACTAGAACATGTATCTTAAATGCGTCTGTCTTAAATACATAGAGAGATATCCATATGTACGCCTAGATTTGGATCATTTACAAGATGTGTTGGTTGATATTAAATCTCCAAATCAATGTCACTTAAAGTAGAATGGGTTTATGCTTCCATTGTAAATAGAGGGATAATCATGGGTTATTTCATTGAATAAAGTGGGTAAAATCTTTCCAGATCTAAATCTAAACCTACACACAATCACACTTGGAAAATATTATTTATTTTTGGTGGTTAGGGGACCTACCTCAGTCATATCCCTAACCCTTTTAAGGAGATAAAAGACATTTTATTGATTAAAATGAAAAAAAAATGAAAATGATAAATATACGACTCGAGATTACATGACAATAATGATTACGATTCATCGAAAATCACACATGATGTCACAATTCAATGGCAGTTGTGATTCCTACTTGTGTTGAAATGTCACTAGAACAGTGTTACAGTAAGTTGTATCATTCCTATGTGCTTCTCTTTCACTTCTTCAAAACTTACAAGACCAAGTTATGCGAGAAAGAGAGAAATAAAACTCAAGTATATCCTTAGTGCACTAAGATTCATGGGTTTATGAGTCCTTAAGGGATGTGAAATGATGTGGGTGAGGCTGATTTTATAGATTTGGAGTGCATGGGGTAGTGAAACAAAAATGGGCGCAATGTGCGTTGGGCATGTAAATGGGTAGGTGTGATGGGAAAAAATTAAATATGAGTGGGTGAGAGTTAGTAAATGAGTGGTGAGTTGTCTTTTATCCCCATTTTGTGGGGTTTTAATTTTTTTAATTTGATTGATTTGGTTTTTCGGTGTTATTATGTTTTATGATTTTTTTGTTTTTTGAATAAGGGACCTTATGCACAAGGTCCATTTTCTAGTGTCTACATTTTTCCCCTTTTTGGGTTATGTGTTATAGTAGGCAAGATGCATAGTAAAAATTAAAGATGAGATAAGGGTCATCTAACCCTATGATGGTGGTTGCCACAGTTGCGGACTTAGATGGTTGACTAGATAGATAGGAACCTGGAAATGTGATCGATGGGCCACTTCATCTAGAGTCTGTGAAGGGATCGATAGGTTGATTTCGTAAGATAGATACTATTGAGTCAATTGACTAAGGTGTTTTGATGATTGGATGTCATAGAATTAGATGACAAGGGTTGTTGTATGATTCCCCCTCAAGTGACAGTTTTCAGAGTAGCAGGTTGCCCCAACATAATGCAAGATGTAAAGTGGTGATTGAAGTGAGAGAAAATGATCCTTGGTAAAGTAATTATTTAGGAAGGTGAGGACAGTGTTGCCTCAACCATGTGAAAATTCAACTTAGATGATAGTTATACCGAAGAATGGATGCAAGTGTTATAAATTGTGAGGTGATGATGCAAGAGCATCTATGAGTGGCTAGGTGTTTCTTCATATGGTCTAAGGTGTTAAGTGTTTATTTTACCTCCATTATTTGTATTCAAATTGGTCAAGTTGTGTGTAACTTCCATTGAGAAAGTAAATTTTCAATTAAATGTGGTAAATGGAGGAGTAAGAGGTTGTTAGATTCAAATAAGGCCAACTAGGTCACGATATCAAATAATATTTGATAAGTACGAGCTCATAGGTTATTTAGGATTCATTTGGTCATATTTCGTAAGTTTAGAATGTGGTTGAGAAGAAGAAGGGTTTTTGCATGTTTCTATGAAGTAGGTTAGGAGTCCAAGTTTGGATTACCTAACATTAGGATAGAGTATTTCCATTTGAGCTAAAAGAGGTTAGAGCTGAAACAACATGTAATTGGTGCGAAGTTTTCAATAATAAGAATATAGCTTTGTATTACATTTTTGTGTATCTTTTGCATATTGATGAGACTATACATAAGGATTATTGATAGGAAGCAAGCCAAATTTTACACAGTGAGGCTAAACTATAAAAAAATTTACTGTGAAGGTTCAGATAGTTTGAGGAGGCTAAGACAGTAATGAAAAAAATTATTCCAAGTCCTAAAATTTGATTTTATGGTTTTTAGAGCTAATTGTCTCCTCTCAGGATCTAACTAGGAAAGTCCAAAAAATGTTTCTACCTGACCATTGGAGCTGAAATTTGGAAATAACATTTTCCCCATCGATAGGAAGGATTATAAAAAAATTCAATTTTATTCTACACGTGTGGGAAGATATCTTGAAGACATAAATATTGCAAGCTTGTGTAAAACTGTGACTAGGGCATGAATGGAAAATTAATCATATCTCTAATTTAACCAAGGAAAAACTATGAAAATTTATGAGCAAGAGCACCTTGGAGATACTAATCCAAAAAGTCTAGTCTAGAGTTTCTTGGATATGTGTGGAGAAATTTATGATCAAATTACACACTGTAGTTCTGAGACAACCCAAAAACATATTTTCAATAAGTAAAATCATCATAAAATGAAAAATACTCAGCCAAATTGTCTAAAAATTGGTATGCAAGGACATTTTGATGATATATTTGTATTTCAATTTATTTGAAACATTTTCATTGATTATAAGTGAATATATTCATGTTTTTCAGAATGAATTCTGTAGATGAATCATGATTTTATTTTACAATTAAGTTTGTTTGAGCCAGTTTGGTCTATCAGAATCTAAATAGAATTTGATAGTCTTAAAAATAGGATCCTTTTGGATCATGTGAATGTTCATAATCATATTTGTATGAAGAGGAAATCCTCTTATGTTTGATGGGAGTTTATCTTGATCATTCATGAAAGTGTATGCATAGTTCTTGTTCCATTTTCTTAGATATGTGTTGAAGGTTTGTTTTGAGCTGATAATTATGATGAATCCTTATAAGTTACAAGAAAGAGTTGGTATTGGGTTAAGCCTAAGGTCTAAGTAAGTGGATGTCATTGAAAACTAGAGTGGCTTAATTAAGGAATGACTACATTGAATCAAGGTCATATACGAAGATTGAGTTGTCATAAGAGTGTATTGAGCTAAGGTGGCATCCGGTGAAGAGTTAGAGTTGATAGGTTTTTAGATGTCAGAAAATGATTCGGGTAGGCGAGGTGACGAGTGATGCGGTGAGTGATGGGGCAAGCGGTGCGGTGATATGGGTGAGTGGTGTGATGAGTCGGATAGATAGCACTAGGGTGAAGGTGATTTGGATGAGCAGTGTGAGTGGCATGGGTGATTTAGATGAGTGATATGAGTGGTGTGGGTGAATTAGATGAGTGGTGTGGGTGAGTTGGATTAGTGGTGTGATATACTTGGGAAATTTTGGAGAGGGAGAGTAGATTCAATGAGTTAGGTAGAGGGAACGCTAGTGAGTCACAGTGATGAGATAGGCAGATGAGGTCGCGATCTGCCTAGGATGGTCAAATAGGATTGGAAAGTTGGTTAGGTGATCTAGGAAGGGTGAAATAATTAAGCGAGATAGGAAGGGTGATTTTGGTGAGATGGTGAGTCACATGAGTGACTCACCGAGATGGGTGCACGAGCTAGTGATCTTGGTTGTGGGGAGGTGGGCGCGGGAAGTGGGTTGGGGCCAATTCACAAGGGTGACTCGTCAAGATGATACAGCTTGAGGGGTAGTGGAGGGTTAAGCGAAGGATAGAAAAAGCATCGAGTCACTTTTTCGACTAAGCGGTGTGGTGGACATCAAGGTAATTGTATCAATTGGGAGAGGTAGCGGTGGCAATGTCAAAGTGGGAAAAGGAGGGTGAAAAGGGATTAGGAAGGTAGGTGGATTATAGTAGAGACAAAAGGGGAGAAAAGTGGGTTATAGGAGTGACCCACATTAAATAAGGTGTCGAGGCATAAAGAGTGAGAGTGGCACATGGTGTTTGGGGAGTGGGAATAGACCATAAGGGAAAGGATATTTTATAAGCGAGGACTCGGCACCGATGAGGGAAGGAGTAGAGGGATTGGGGGTGAATAACAAACAAAGTCACAAGTACAACTCAATAAGGAGTGTAAGCGAGGAACATGAGGAGTGATTTTTAGTTTTTATCGATTTAGGGAAAGCAGCTTGGGGTAGTGAGAGTATGAAATAATTTAGCGAGGAACAACATAGGAAATGACACGACGAGGTGACACCAAGTCACCAAGGAAACTTGATGTGGATAGATGAGCACGTAGGGAGAGGGGATTTTGGGAGTGAAAGGTGGGTGCATAGGGAGATTATGAGTTCAAGGAGGGAGAGGTGGGTGGGGCCAAACCGACGAGTCACATGTGTGACTCACGAGTTGGGTCTGCAAGGCATGCAATCTCGGGAGGGGAGTGCAAATGAGAGTGGGCTCATGAGAAAGTGAGTTGCATGGGCTAATTATTGATCCGAGATGGAGGATAAAGGGGAATGGGATTTGTTAGCAATGTGGGTTGTTGGGGTCGTGTAAGGGCACATAAATTTAGTTGAGTCACAATAATGACTTGGTAGGTTAGGAATTTGGGTGACTGATGGCATAGGTAGTAATGAAAGTGGTTAGGGGAGAGGCAAGCATGACTCTAACCGAGATGAATTAGGTCAATGTTCAGAGAGTTGGGTTATGGGTGTTGAGGTTGAGGTAAATGGAAAGATGGGCACATGGATAGAGGTGAGGGTGAGGTTGAGAAGGTCAGCAAGATGTGATGGGACAAGTCACAAGTGTGACTTAGCCAACATGAGAGATAGGGTAGGGATAATAAGGAACAAGCTAAGTTATGAGTGTGACTCGGTTGAGTAGGGTAGGGTATGGATTTGGTAAGTTGCAAATATGACTTATCGAGGAGATGGAGTGAGGTAAGTTAGAACAGGTGGGGAAACATTTCGAGGTGGGGAATGGGATCACTATAAATCTAAGTTGCATAAGTGACTATGTGATGTGGCTCTCGGGAAAAGGGAAAGGTTAAACAAGTCGAGGATGGGGCCAATTT